>KE159304.1:57071-72677 GCA_000411055.1 Leavenworthia alabamica | reverse complement strand
ATCATAATTCATTCTTTCTAATTCTTAAATTTTAATACAAATTCAAATTTAATATATAAATTATACTATATTAAAATATATAAAATTTAATAACTAATATATTAATTAATATGTAAATATCTGTCTGAAAAATAATAAATAAATAAAATTAATTAATAACACATGTCATGAAAGTTAATAAACTTAAAGTTGATAAACTTATATATATATATATATATATCTAATTATAGTAAATCATAAGTAGTTTTTTTAAATAACTGTTATCTGATTATACGTACACATTTGCTGAGGTGTCAAATATTCTAATATTGTTTTTTATTTTATTATAATAAAAACAGTTTTAATTAATTACTTGTTCCTAATTTCAAGGAGCCACTATTTTCTAAATATTCTCTTATTTATTTATTTTCTTTTTAAACAAATATATTAATTCTATCTTCTCTTTTCATACGTATTTCTTTTCTGCAAATTTTTTTTATTTAAAATTTGTTTGTTAACAAATTTTTTTTTTAATTGAAAATGTATATTATATCTTTTGTAAGATTTAAAAATTAGATAATTTTAATGGTAAGTTTTGATCATCTCTCAATTTTGGTACTGCACATTTTTGTTTTATATTCAGTGTTTTTTTTCTGTAATATTTTATTTCTTTCTATTACTTTTTTTTTATTTTATTCTTTATTTTTATTTATGTTATAGAATTTCAATTTAAATAATTTTTAAATTTAGAAAAAAAACAATCTAATTAAATATATAAATTAATATTTTTTATATAAATAATAATTAGTAATAAATATGCTCTGCATGCCATGATACTAGTAATTTACTAATGGATAAAAAAATAAGATCTAATAGTTGGATAGTAATAATCCAATATTTCCACAAAAAGTAAATTAATGTATTTTCCACCCAAGCAGATTTGGTCAAAGCTACAAATCAAACTTAAAACTTAAAAACAGTCAGTCTTTGACTGCGGCGATTTCCTTCCATCTACAACTAATGAAGTTTTGATGGCAACTAGATCGTCGCCTTATAAAAGACAAACCAAGAGATCCATGATTCAATCTGTTCCTCCTCCTCCTTTTACATCTCGTCGATTCATTTCTCGGAGAAGAATCTCGATGATGATGATTCCTCTTGCTTTCTTCTCCGGCGCCATTTTTCTATTCTTTATGCCATTCAATACCTGGGGAAATTCAAATGTTCCGATGGATCTCTCCAGTAAGTTCTATGAAATTGAAGTAGTTGCTGAGTTTCCTCATGATCCTAAAGCCTTTACTCAGGTTTTTTTTGTCAACTATGATAAATATTATTCTCTGATTTTCGAATTTCAAAATCAAATTCTCAAGGTTTGAATTCTTCTTCACTGGTCTTAGGGTTTGCTTTATGTGGGAGACGATACATTGTTTGAATCAACTGGTTTATACGGCGAGGTGACTCATTCTCTTTGAATTGTTTATTCTTCTGTGAAAATCACAATGGGGAAGCTTGAGTTTTGATCCATTCTGATTATTTGTTTTCCTTTTGTTATAGTCTTCAGTGAGGAAAGTGGCTTTAAAAACAGGAAAGGTATGGTTTCGTCTTTATGATTTGATGAAACTTGTTTATCTATGTATACTGAACACTGGGGAATGACAATGTGATCGCAAAAGAGATTGCAGTTATGGTTAAACTACACATATGAATGTATAAGTTTTGTTGATTGATGTTTTGATCAGCCTCGAGATTGACATTATGGAGAGTTCATGTTACTTTAAGACTTATTTTAAATTGGTGTATTGTAGTTTTTTCATAAATTTGTGAAAAAACTTAGTTTTGTTTCTGACTAGGTTGAAATTATTGAAAAAATGGACCGTTCATACTTTGGAGAAGGTTTAACACTTATTGGAGAAAGGTGAGCTTTATCCTTCATGAAACTATGTTTCAATTTCAGAATAAAGAGTTTTTTAGAACACTAGTTGTCTAGTTTCTTCTACTTGTTCGGTTGTAATGCTCATATATTTCCCAACTGACTCTCATTTAACAGTTTAAATACTATTCTGATCCATTGAATGTTTGTGTGTTGTAGCCTCTTTCAAGTGGCATGGAGGACCAACACAGGATTCACATATGATCTTCACAACTTAACCAAAGTTTGTACTCCTCTTATCCTTTTCATACTTTATTTATTTATTTGCATAGTTAGGTTTCTCAGCTATTAATCATCACGGTCATGAAAATCATCTAAGTCAGCCTGCTTTCTATAGATTAGTTTAACTTAGTATTCAGCGTATTTTGTTTCTTGAGATTTGAGGAAAGAACTTTTTCATAGGCTGGATATGAGATATGGATTCATGTCTAGTGACTGAGTTTCTTAATTTTTTCATATTCATTTGTTGTAGCTTTGTAGTTAAGTAAGCTTATGTCCATGTCATTAACACTTTATGATGGACTAATATCACCGTATGCCTTTATTTAGAAGAATTTGATCTCACTATAGGTAAAACAATTTCAACATCATATGGAAGATGGATGGGGACTGGCTACCGATGGAAAAGTATTGTTTGGAAGTGATGGCACTTCTACACTTTACCGGATGGATCCTCAAACAATGAAAGGTATTTCACTTATACTGCAGTTTTGTTCTTTGATTTTTGGGCTTTCAGCCACACTCACTTACATATTTTATAGATAGTAGAGTTAGTATTTTATGGTGTATTTTCTTCAGTTACCAGTAAGCATACAGTCAGATATAACGGCCGTGAGGTTCGTTTCATTAATGAACTCGAGTACATAAACAATGAAGTCTGGGCAAACGTGTGGCAGGTATTCTAACTGTTTCTGATATTTGCATCGATTCATTGTAACATTCTGATTCTTATGCAAATTTTACTTTTACTAACCAAAATTTTGATATGATGCCTGTAAATTTTCAATATGTGAAACCATACTGGTGCCTAAAGCTTTAATCATTCTCTCTGTTTTAATCAAAATTAAGTTTTGTGCATTCTTTCTGTTGCAGACTGATTGTATTGTTAGAATTTCACCCGAAGACGGATCGGTTCTTGGATGGATATTGCTTCCAAATTTAAGGTTATTGTTTTGTTTCTTCTTAAATGTATTTGTTTAGGATAATAAACCATTGTGTTTATTCAACTAATTCTCTTTTTCTTCTTTTTCCGCAGTAAAGGATTAATAAAATCTGGATATAGGGTGAGTTGAAATCGTAACTTGACAAGTTTTGTATCTTCAAAACTCTTTTATTTGTTCCTTACCTTAGTCTTGTCTCCACTATAGGGTATTGATGTCTTGAATGGCATAGCATGGGACAGTGACAAGCAACGCATCTTTGGTAATTAAATCTGGTTTGTTTTCTTTAGCGTGATCACTCAACCTCGCCTCCAAGTTTTAATTTATTGAGTCTTGATCATTTGTTTTGCAGTAACGGGGAAACTGTGGCCGAAGCTGTACCAAATCAAGCTAAAACCAGCATCAGGAAAGAATGAGAACCAGATAGAGCGAGAATGCTTGGTATAAAAATATACTCAATCCTATGGTTAGAGTGTATACTGTTGTAGTGGCGAAATTTATTAGTATTGGAAATTCATAAGTTACAGTCACCAGCTTTGTATCCTTCTCTATTACAACATTTTGGGTCCCATAAAAGAAAGAAATAAAAAATTATAAATATGAGAAGAAAGTAAGATACAACGTGGATTTGTCTTGGCGAATAACTGCGTTACACGTAGGAAAAGGCCATATGACATAAGCCACATGAATGGTTGTAACTTGTTGCTATCCTCTGCTGTTCGCAGCCAAACCTTTTGTTTTGTGTCTTTCTCATCCTTCATCGTTTTCATTTAAAAATGTCATTCTTTAATTTAAATATACTTTTAGTGAAAATTAGTTTATATAATTTTCTACATCAAATTGTAACATACTAAGAATTATAGTCAATATCAAAAAGATAAAAAAAAAGACTTGAAGGCAATTTTGGTCAGACGACAGACACGTCATTGGCTTGTAATTTGCATATTTTAATTCCAAAATGGTTGGGTTATTTGAAAAAGCTTATAAAAAGACCAGAAAATTGTGGACAGGCCTCATTCAGAACCACATCTCTTTAGTCTCTTTCTCGTATAAAAGGTTAAAAACCTGGGCAGGTAGTGTACGAAGAAGCTCAAGTCCATGGCGGCTGGACTCCCAACAGCCTTAACTTTCAATCCACTCCACCACTCTTTCTCCTCAAACTTCCGCCTACACCACCCAAAATCCATAGCCGGATTCCCTCCGTCTCTCCGATTCAAAAACTTCTCCGTCTGTTACGTCGTTGATCAGCGGAAGCAGAGCTCTCCCGTAGATAATGATGAGTCAACGGAGAGCACGAGCTCCACCACCATAGACGCTAAGTTACCGGCGCGGCGTTTGGCGGAGAAATTAGAGAGGAAGAAATCGGAGAAGATGACGTATTTAGTAGCTGCAATGATGTCGAGCTTAGGTATAACCTCCATGGCTGTAATGGCTGTTTACTATAGATTCTCCTGGCAAATGCAGGTAACAAAAAATCGAAATTGCCGTTTACATTTGATCCAATTTTGAAAATTTCTCATTTAACAAATAAAAATCAGGGAGGTGAGATACCAAAATCAGAGATGTTGGCTACATTTGGTCTCTCTATAGGTGCTGCTGTAAGTTTCTATAATCTCATTCCAAAATAGTTTTGTTTAACAACACAAGTTTTGTTCAACTCAGGTTGGCATGGAATTCTGGGCAAGATGGGCTCATAGAGCTCTTTGGCATGCTTCTCTATGGGACATGCATGAGGTTTTTTAACAATTATTTTTTTTGAATTTTTCTCTCATCCTTGTTTACTTTAATATTCATCCAATTTTGATTTTGAATATTTGAAAGTCACATCATAAACCAAGAGAAGGTGCGTTTGAGTTAAACGATGTTTTCGCAATAATAAACGCTGTTCCTGCGATTGGATTACTCTCTTATGGATTCTTTAATAAAGGACTTGTTCCTGGTCTCTGCTTTGGCGCCGTAAGTACAAATCATTAAGATTTCGGTGGCTTTTTTAATCGTTTCTTAATTAAAATAATATTTTAATTCCATGGATTGGTGAAATAAATGAACGTAGCTTTCTTTTTGTATTTTTCTTAACAGGGTTTAGGAATAACGGTGTTTGGGATCGCCTATATGTTTGTCCATGATGGTCTCGTGCACAAGCGCTTCCCTGTAGGTCCCATCGCTGATGTCCCTTACTTCCGAAAGGTCGCTGCCGCTCACCAGGTTACTTTATATATGAACATAATATTACAACCCAAAATATAAATCATTTTAGTGTAGTCAGTCTTGTGCTTGATTATGTTTCAGTTACATCACACTGACAAATTCAATGGTGTACCTTATGGACTTTTTCTTGGACCCAAGGTTTGTTTCTTTTTTTTTTTAACTTAAAATTCTTTATCTTCTTCATATGTCTTTTAGTCATTTGATTTCTTTTTTTTTCTACAGGAATTGGAAGAAGTTGGAGGAAATGAAGAGTTAGAAAAGGAGATAAGTCGGAGAATTAAATTATACAAAAAAGGCTCGAGTTCTTGACTAAATATGACTAACATAACAAGTTTTTATTTTCTTCTTCTTTTGATAAAATCATATATGCCGATGTTGTTGATTTTGATGAATATTATTTTTAACATAAAGTTTGCAAATTAAATAATGGGTAGCCGTTGATTTTATTAACCTTATATTTTGCTGCAAGCAATGTAGTGACAATAGCATATGACAATGTTTGTTTTGTCTTTTCCTGTAGTACAACCCACAAATAAATTTTAAAAAGTTTGTGAAATGAATATAGTTGCACGATTTCGACAAACTTACTTAATAAAATAATGGAGAGGGGACATATACTTTTGTCATATGAATTATATATTAATAAGTCACTACAATATGGACAGCTAGAGTTCTATATATTATACAAGCATTAGCTGAATGGCTGGTGACATCATCAAAGGCAAAAGACCTTTCCAGGTACAATCGTATTGAAACGTGTTATGTGCCCGTCCAATTTCGTTTCACTAAGTGGATACATAATAATATTTCTCATGCTCACCGATTCTAAGTGGAAGTTATTATGTACACTCCCACGACAAGGAAAATAGTTATATTAATGATCTATTACATATACTATTTTATCTTGTAAGAATTTTGAATTAACCAAACATGATGGGTCGCTAAATGGTCTTACGACTCCCACATTTGTAAATCTCCACCAAATTCAAGTTTGTAACTGAAATGCGTGAAAACTGGCTTCAAGGCATAAATTAGTTTGGTAAATAATAAACAGAGTAAATAGTAGCCAAGTAAGATGTTGATAGCAAAAAAGTACTTGTACATCACTACCCTCTTATGTTGGTTTTGATAGTTACTATGTGGTAGCATAATTAGCTAAGGACACAAAGTGCTATAGAAATTAGAAAGTAGTTGTCTACTTGATATATACAGCCTTGAGGACACGTTTACAGATAGACAAGTGGGAAAAAAAAAAACAGTTGATTTCTCTAGAAATCATTTAACAGGTGTCATATTATTATTGGATTATAACAAGACGGCTACGTTTCGTGGAACTAACTATCTTTATTTTATTTTGTTTTCTGGATCCAGAATTATCCAATAATATTTCGTTTGGAAGAGTTCTTTGAGGCAGCTGCTTCTATGCCATTCTGTAGAGGTTTGGATCCAATTTCATCATCTTCTTCCTCTGTTTATATCTTCAATTTCTATAGATCCTCGATCTAACTGACTTCTTTTTATGAAAAAAGTTTTCTGATTCTCACCGATCTTATTCATTTCACACACTGATTTGATGTAGAATTAACTCTTTTGCTCTTTGTAACCGCCTAGGTTTAAGTATTCATTGCAAGTTTAAACTAGTCTAAGTAATATTTTTAATGCAGATAATGGGCGAGTTTAAGAAAGGAGAACGATTGATTCCAAAGGATAAGTCTGCAACTTCTTATAAAGTATCCCTTGAGTTGTCTCCACTTGTCTCTGTTTGGGATTGTATTGTTCGCACGATGAGGTTTTCTTATATACCAGAGTGGTTGTAGTCTTTGAAATACTCTTAACACAGACGACTTTAGTATATTTCTTTAGTTACAACTATAGCAAGTAAGTATGGATTACATGGTGTGTAAGCAAGCTCAACCAGTCGCTAGGAAAGTGAAGAAGCATTGTAAAGATGAATTTGATCGTCTCAAACAAGCTGAAAAGAAAAAGAGACGTCTTGAGAAAGCTCTTGCTACTTCTGCAGCTATTCGAGCTGAGCTTGAGAAGAAGAAACAGAAGAGATTGGAAGAACAACAAAGGTTAGATGAAGAAGGTGCTGCAATTGCTGAAGCTGTTGCTCTCCATGTCCTACTAGGCGAAGATTCTGATGATTCATCTCGAGTTATGCTAGGTGAGGAAAAGGGTCTCAAGATTGATCTGTTTAAAGATGAAAGAATCAGCTACGACGTTACTCGCCAAAGCTGTGCTAGCTATGCAGTTCAAAGGATTGGACGTGTGTCAAACGGCTGTGGACTAAGAGGTAGTAACTGGTCACCATTCATGAGGGGTGTGTGGGACAACAACATGGGAGTATCAGCTGATTTGATTGCTTCTCAGGTGGTTTCATCGCTTCAGATATCTGAGAAGGCTTATAAGAACGCTTAAATGCCATGGTGCCAAATTCGGTAGCTAAAAGAAGCGTTTGCTGTATGATATAAAAGTTGCAATATTTTCTTTATATTAGAAGTCCTTTTTGGTGTGTTGTTTATTTTCTGCTTTGTCTGTAACAATCACAAGTACCCTATGAGTTATATACATTATACCTTTTGGGTCACGCTCATCATTTACAATTAGCAACAAATTCAATAACCAGTTATAGAGTGTGCTGAGAACAATAATAAACACATTAAATGGTATGTTGAGTATGATCTTACCAAGAGGCACACGTTCTACTGAAAATCAGAAGAAAGAAAATGAAAGGGTTTCAAAGATGATACAAAGTATTGTGTACAGACGAGAAGACAAGTGCACATAGCAGGGGATATACAGTTACCCGAATGCATAATGGTGGATGGGTACGGTTGTTACTGAAAGAGTAGAACATCAGAGTCACGGCTTTGTTTTTTCTGATTGCTGGTTGCATGATTTACATCTTCATCTTTGTTCCTCATCTCTGTACTTGTGGAGGGTTTGGCAGTGTTAAGTAGGCCTTTGAACCAACTACCTTGCAATCTCATGTTCCCATTATCTGAATTGTTGATGCTTTGCGGAGAGCCATTGGAGTTATTAGAACCATTGGTGACATTTGAGGTAACATTTGAGAGGAAGCGATAAGCTACTTTACTAGCTGACACTAATTCAGTTTTGGCTTGCTTCATCTGCAACAAAACCAATTTAGAAGACCTGTTACGTTGGTTTTAGGTCGGAAAGAAGCAAAAGGAAAGAGAACCCACCCGCATAGCTGTGTTTCCTGCCACTTCCAAGGCTGTGTCGCCAGCATTGGCAAATCGATTCACCCAACCTGTTAAGAGACAGAACCCAAGGGACATAAGCTTTAAAGACCAACATACACACAGAGCGTGAATCCCAAATAATGGCTTTACCTGGGATCTTTGGCACACCAAGCCGGTCACAGAGTACATCGCAGAAGTGATTACAATTTTTTGCCAACAAATCATAAGTGTGTCCTGGCCACTCCCTGCTGAGCTCTCGCATTATCTGATTTACCATGAAGATTGTGCAATCTGTTCTCCCAAGGACGATTTTCTCACGATATGTGTACATAGGATTCTTGCCACTAGGGCAGTTGAATACACCAGTTCCTTGATCACAATACCCAAAAGACCATTCATCATCTCCATATACCTGCACAAATTTGTAAAATATGCCATTAAATTCTTCTTCAATTTGAATCAATAATAAAACCATGATAATATAGAAACTAATGGTATATACATATACGGGCCTAAGCCATGGAATCATTAGCACTAACTTGGACACCTAAAGTCAAATAGGAAACTGAGATTTGGAATTTAATTTGGCAAGGTCAAAGATAAATGAAGTAAACGGTGAGCCATCATTACTTTTGACAAATCTCCAGAGACACATAAGTCAATATATCTTATTCATTATCCTTAGAAAAGTTATCAAATGTACCAGGAAACACAAGATGATCCTTAGTTGAGAGAATATAAGGGAACTACATAGAGTTGCAGATGTTACAGAGAACTCTAGTACCATAAATATTAAACTAAAAGGAGCATAGCATCACAACAGATATGAAACCATAAGTAGTATGCATCATTTGCCGTCAAATTCTCCATATATACGCAACACAGAAACCAAATCAACTGAAAAGCAAGTAGAGACATTATCCAAGGAAGATGGAGTATACCTGAATAGCACTGTGGAAGATGCCACCTAGACCGATACCGTCCTTGAAGAATCTGTTGATCTGAACAATTGTGTTGTTAGTCTTTTCAGATCCACTGTTTGTGACATCGTATATGTGCAAAACAACCTCCGCCATTGATTCCTTCTTCTTTTAGAAGAAAATTCCTACCAAAAAGAGCTCGCAGATTGTCTCTCTTTAGCTTCGATGAAGAAGGAAACCTAATGAATCGTACCAAATCCACTTGCAGTTCAACAGATCCAACTTCTAAATCAGATCTACCCCCTCAATGACTCGAGCTATCTAAATAGATACCAAAACAAATGTTAAATCTCTATCTTTTCCCATTTTTCTTAATTTTCAGAAACTAGTGCGGCTGTGGTGGTGGGCATCCCAGGAAATTACCCTTTAACCCTTGCTTTTTACTTCAGTTTTGCTACTTTACGTGACCCTCCCAACTTATTGATAAATTGATCAATTTTTTTTTTAATATCTATTACATCATTAGTATTATAAATTTTATTTATTTACGATAATTTCATAACACAAATACTCTTCGACATGTGATTCTAAATATACGACATTCTCATTCCCATGATGGATAAGCTCCAGACGATAGTATCTGTGTACACTGGAATTTCTGGAAAGTCTTTACATTTTTTAACATGTAATAATTGCGTTCTCTGAGTTTCGAACCCTAAATCTGATGTATAAGCTTTTAAACTCTTAACCATTAGGCCAAGAATACTTCCACAAATTGATCAATTTTGAAAAACTTATTTTTGTTAGTTGGTTTAAAAATTCAAATTAAAATAAAATGGAGCCTTGATCAAAAATAAAATAATTCAAAATTTTCGATAAATGCAAGTGAGAACTTATGTGAATAGATGGAGGCAAGTGTTTAACCATTCCAAGTAGGTTATCAATGTCAGGAATTGTTACGGAATGGAAGGCTTCGTACAGTCTTAACCCACCAACCGTGCAGCAAGCTCCCTTATGGGCATCCATTGGTAACATTTCATTTGATCTATTAACTGATGAAGGGTTAAGCTTCCTAACTAAACCGTTGGACAAAATTGTTGATGCAAAGCCTTATATTTCAACAAACTCAGCTGAAGTTAAGATAATTGTAGACCTCACAAAGGATTTGCCTAAGTCCTTTGAGATTGAAAATGATGATGGCTCGGTGATAGTTCTATCAGTTACTTATCCTTGGTTACCCCCATTATGTTCAGTGTGCAATGAATTAGGACACAAAGCATCTCTCTGCCCCAAAAATTCCTCATGTGCTCCTCTTAAAGACCTAAAGCTTCAAGCTGAAACCAAAGGTGTTTGGGTCCCAAAGAATAAAGAAAAGCCTCAAACAGAGGCTCCACCTTCAACCATACAATCTGACAATCCTACCTCACTTCCTCTGCCCCGTCAAGAAGTCCGTTCAAGCTCTTCGGCTTTATTTCAACATGCAACACATGTTAATGATCATGTGGTTTCAGCCCCTTATATTGTTTCTCTATTAAAGTTGTCCTTTAAGGATGTAGTCACTCTCCCACAACCATGTATTGATTTGCCAACACTTAGTTCTGGTACCCACATGGAAAATTCTTTCACTTTGGTTACCAAAACATCTAAATCACATTCTCCAAAAAGGTAAGCCAATTAATCAGTACTGAAAATCCTTTTGATATATTGCATTATGAAAGTGACTCAGGTACAAGATTTGGTTCATCTCCACTCGCTACCACCTTTATTAGTGAACCAAACCCTGCCACAAGAACTTCTCCTATCGTTTCAGTTGTTGAATTTTAGCCCTTGAGACTCCTACAAATCCTACTCTCAGTCTTGTACAAGGCTCGGCAGAGAAGATTGCACTTCAAAACTTGAAATTAGGGAATTTTTATTTTGCATCTTTGGACAAATGGAAGTTTGTTCTAAATTCAGTAATGGGTAATAGAACACGAGGTGGAAGGATAGTGAAACCTACCAAAAAATTGCAGGAAATGCAATGGACTCGTACGGTTGTTAGACGGGGAGAAGATGGTCGCTTTGTAAAGCGTCCTTTGGTTGAGGATGATGAATAAACCCAAAGATAATTACTCTAGTTTATTCTGGCTGCAAATCTCCATCACACCACGAGTTCGTTCCACAGTTTCTTTTCTTAGCAATGCATATGATTTATGGGAGAATTTGAAAAAACGTTTTTCTATTGGCAATAAGGTGAGGATACATCATCTTCGCACTCAGTTAGCCTCATGTCGCCAAGATGGACCGTCTGTTATTGATTACTATGGATGTTTAAGTGCAATGTGGGATGAGTTGTACACGTATAAGCCTATATTGGTTTGTTCTTGTGATGCCAATGTACGTTTTGCGCAAGAAAGAGAAGAAGAAAAGTTACATCAGTTCGTCATGGGGTTGGATGAATCACGTTTTGGCAACATCATTGCTTCTCTCATTGATGCAGATCCTTCTCCTGATATCGCAACGACTTATGCGAGGGTTATCAGAGAATAACAAAGACTTGTTCCTCCAACTATAGATCATCATGATGCGGTTGGCTTTGCTACTCGTTGTGATCATGTTTCTAGTCTGATTCCACGTCAAGATGTTTCAGTTTCGACTGGAACAAACCGTAACAGAGACCATACTAATACTCTATGCTCCCACTGTGGAAAATCTGGGCACAAAAAGAATTTGTGTTGACAATTACATGGCTATCTTGATTGGTGGACTAAACGTAGTGCTCGGAATGGAGGAAGAGGAACAATTCGTGGTGGTCATGGACAGCAAAAACTCAAGTCTTCTGGTCAGTGCCATGGATTTGCGCATGCTGCTCTTGCAATCAGCTCTCATGACTCTTGTTTTCCGGAATTAACAGTAGAACAATGGAAAGCAATTGGTTTGATGGCGCAAGAGAAAACACGTGTTAGTGATCACTCCTCACTGCCATCGAAATTGTCTGGTAAGATTTTTGGTGATATTATCATTGACACAGGAGCATCCCATCATATGACTGGCAATATTTCTCTACTTTGCGACATAGAGACTACAATGCCTTGTTTTATTGGGTTTGCTAATGGAAGCAAAACTATTTCGACAAGCATGTGTGTATTCTCTCTTACAAATTCTGTTAAGCTTTACAATGTTCTATACGTACCCAATCTCAACTTCTCATTGATCTCCGTCTCAAAGCTGTTAAAATAATTCACAAATTGTTTTGTTTTATTCACTGACACTACGTGTCTTTTACATGACCGTTTTTCGAGGACCCTGATTGGAGCCGGAGAAGAACGTGACAGAGTATATTATCTTTCGGATGTGGTAACGGTGCAGGCACACAAAGTGGATGCAAGTTCTGATCAAGACTTTTGGACTAAACGTTTAGAATATCCGTCGTTTTTAGTTATTTCAGCTCTACCTTTCTCTTCTTCTTTGAACTCTTCTAGTTCAAGTAATTGTGATGTGTGTTTTCGAGCCAAACAAACACGGGAAATTTTTCTAGACAGTATTAATAAAACAAAGGATTGTTTTGATTTAATCCATGTTGATGTTTGGGGCCCTTATCGAGCTCGGTCTACTTGTGGTGCAGTTTATTTTTTAACGATTGTCGATGATTTTTCACGCTCAGTTTGGATACATCTATTACTAGAAAAGTCTGAAGTTCGTTAAATATTGAAGAATTTTTGTGCTTACATGAAGAAACAATTTGACAAAGCGGTTAAGATGGTTCGTAGCGACAATGGCACAGAGTTTATGTGTCTCTCTGATTATTTTTTAGAAAATGGGATAATCCACCAAACCTCTTGTGTCAGGACACCGCAACAAAATGGTCGCGTTGAACGAAAGCACCGTCACATCTTAAGTTTTGGGGTGAAGCCATTCTTACAGCTGCACATCTCATCAATCGGACACCTACACAGATTCATGGTGGTCGTACACCTCATGAAATTTTGTTTGGTACTCCGCCAAACTTTGATGAACTACGTGTATTTGGGTCTTCTTGCTACACACACTTCCGCTCACGTAATAAACATAAGTTTGGTCCGCATAGTCGTCATTGTATTTTTGTTGGATACCCATTTGGTAAGAAAGGCTTGTCAGTTTACGATATCGACGCAGACGAATTCTTGGTATCACGAGATGTAATTTTTCAGGAGGACGTTTTCCCTTACGAATCGTTACAAGACTCTATCATTCCAAGTACATGTGCACCAACTCACACTGATATTTGTGACGATGAAGATTGGATTTTTAGACTTGGTTCCTTTGATAGGGGGAGTGGTTTAACTGTTGATATTGCTGGACAATCTAATACCCAGTCATCTGGGAATAATGGTGATCTTGTTTCGGACAATAACATCACTTCATCTCCATCGCCTAGTGGAAACAACAATGATTTTGTTACTGAACAGAGTAATACTTCTCCATCTTCAACTCAGTCTGCTCCTAACTCACCGGAACATGTTACTTCTTCTGCTAATGTTTCGGCACTCTACATTGCACCAAATCCAGACCAAGCCATACGACGCAGCACACGAGAATCTATACCCAATACCCGACTTCAGGATTATGTTACATACTACACAAGCAAAGATAATACACTCCCTTCTCAACACGTTCTCCCGTCTTCTCCATCAGAATCCTTGATCACGGTCACCTCGCCAGGTAACTCACCTTATCCTCTACATCACTATATTTCTGATGAGTTGTTTTCCTCTGATCATCAAGCGTTCTTAGCCGCCATTCTCGCGGGACATGAACCACGTGGATATAAAGAAGCTATGAAGTTTTGAACAACGCAACTACCTTTGAAGTAGATGCTCTGGAAGAGAGTGGTACTTGGACTATTACTGATTTACCTTTAGGTAAAGAGGCTCTTGGAAATCAGTGGGTGTTTAAAATAAAATATAACGCTGATGGCACGATTGAACAACATAAAGCCAGACTAGTGGTCCTCGGAAATCATCAGATTGCCGGCGAAGATGTCTACAGTTCGCAGTCTACTTCGTATCGTCGCTGCCAATAATTGGGAAGTTTATCACATGGATGTGTACAATGCTTTTCTTCATGGTGATCTCGAAGAAGAAGTATACATGAAGCTTCCTATGGGCATTCATCAACCTGATCCTACTAAGGTGTGCCGGTTACACAAATCCTTATATGGTCTTAAGCAAGCTCCACGTTGTTGGTTCGAAAAACTTGCTGATTCATTAAAACAATTTGGCTTCGATCAGTCATATGTGGATTACTCTCTTTTTACCCTCACGTGGTGATATTGAGCTTCGTGTTTTGGTATATGTTGATGATCTTTTTTTTGTGGTAATGATATTCCCACATTGACCAAGTTTAAAGAATATTTGAGCAGATGGTTTCGTATGAAGGATCTAGGGAAAGCAAAATATTTTCTTGGTTTGGAGGTTGCTCGAAATTAAGAAGACATTTTCTTGTCTCAACGTAAGTACATTTTGGATATCATTACTGAGACAGGTCTTCTCGGATCCAAACCAGCGCTTACACCAATGGAACAATATCATCATTTAAGTCTTGATGACAGTCCACTTTTACCTGATCCAGCTAGATACCGTCGTTTGGTGGGACGTTTGATTTACTTACTCACCACACACCCAGATCTGTGCTACTGCGTCCATGTTAGCCATGGGCGTTTGGGTATTCGGTTCGTTTTTGGTTCGGTTCCTCGGTTCTTCGGTTCTAAGCATATAGGAACCATTCAGCTATTTTAGAAAAATCGGTTCCGGTTCAGTTCGGTTCCATGGTTCCATGTATTTAATGTAGATTCAAAAATATTTTAAAAAATTGTCCGGATTTATTTGCTTTCTATATTTTGTATATATAAATAACCAAAATAAACAAAAATACCTAAAAATTCAAAATAACCTAAATTTGACTATATAAATTTGTAATCAAAGTAACCAAAAGAATCAACACATCCAAAAAAATCCAAAATATCCTAAATTTAACTATATAAATTTGTAATCAACATAACCAAAATAATCAAATTACGAAAAAAAACTAAAATATATTTAAATATCCGAACTGTAATTGATATACTCGAAAATATCCAAAATATATAGAAGTACCCAAATGTAAAAGTTATATTTTATATATATATAATTAATATTTATATATATATAATTTTATTTTTGGATATTCGGTTCTACTTTCGG
>KE159304.1:38298-56926 GCA_000411055.1 Leavenworthia alabamica | reverse complement strand
AGCTATGGCTCGTGCTACTGATGAGGTTACTTGGTTGCGCCAGCTCTTGACCGATCTTGGTGTCCCGCAACAGACTCCTACTCGTTTGTTTTGTGATTCCCAAGCTGCTATACACATCGCAGCAAACCCTGTTTTTCATTAGCGAACTAAGTACATTGAAGTTGGCTGTCATGTTGTCCGCGATGCTATTCAAAATGGTTTGATTTCTACAGCTCATGTTCCAACAAAAGATAAACTTGCAGACATTCTAACCAAATCTCTTGGACGTCCACGTTCGAATATATAGTCTCCAAGTTAGCATGTTGAATCTCCATGCTCCAATTTGAGAGGGCTTAACGTTCGAATATATTGGGCTTTATGTATATACATATTCTAATTTAGGGTTAGCCGTCTTGATTAGTACATATAAATATTGATGTACAAACTTTGGGATTCAATAACACAAAACACATATTCTCTAAATTTACAGTCACCTAGTTTATGTTTAATTGGTCCATTGATTCGTAAACCATATTTCTATTCACAATTGGTCCATTTAATCACGTGTCAAGAAATAACATCAAAATAAACTTACCTAATGTGTAAGGATGATCTTGTTAATCTTCTCAAACTGTATTTGTATTCAAGTTCCATCTTGGTGGTTTAAAGAATCTAAAGTTATGTCAAGTTGATACAAACAATTAAGCCCAGCTTTTTTATTGCTTTTATTGTAATGTAAGAGAACACGACACTTGTACACTCTGTGTCTCTCGCATAGAAAAATCTAAAATTTTGCAAACGTAATAAGAGTATTATTATGAGGATTAGATATCTCCGATCTAACGGCTGTTAATCTAAGAAGGAAACCCACATTGAATCTGACGGCTGTTACGGGTGATGGGTCCCATAAATACTCGTGGTCGCACCGGCCAAGTATCAAAGTCTCAATTGAAAACTTACACCATTACAAAAGGGCAGAGATAATTCGACACGTGTCCCATTTTGATTAGAAATGAGCTACGTTTCCTTGTGAGTTGTGATTATTATGTAATCCTCTGGTCCTCTCCCATCTTCGTCTCTTTAATAATACCATCGATCTGATAACAAATCTCTCTCTCTCTCTGTTTCTGCTTGACTCTGCATCTAAACAGCTACTTTACCTACGCGTTTTAGCTTCTCTTTCCCTGTATTATCCGATTAAACTAGGATAGTTCTTTGAAGGCAACTAACTGCTTCTATGCCATTTTGTAGAGGTTTGAATCCAATTTCATTATCATCTGGCTCCGTTTATCTTCAATTTCATTAGGCTTTGAGAATAGTTTTCGATCATGTTCATCCAAATCAATATGCTTATTTCATGGTTCAAACCATATATATATATGTTGTGCTCTTGTTAAATTGAGGTTGAATTTTTTGATTTGATAGGTTGTTTAAGGCTGATCTGGTTTCTGATTGTTGTTTTCGTGTAATTTTGAACCATTAGTCTTAATTGAGAGTTAATTCGGTGAAGATTAATGAAAGGTCTGTGGATGTCCTTAGTATTCGCAGATGCCCCTTGTATTCTTAGTTTTTTCCATCTAATTTTTCAAGTTTGGTTATAATCTTGGAAATTAGGGTTTCAATCATCATCGAGATTAGGTTCACAGTTGTGTTGTTACTCAGTCATGGGATCTGCTTGGTTAATGGAACTTTAGTGGCGTATATTGCATCTTGAGTTAAAAGTTTTGACTTGTATTGTTTTGGCCTAAAACTATGTTGAATAGGCTTATGTGTTTCTCCTTAGCAAATTTAAGCTAATCAAATAATTGTAAATGCAGAAAATGGGAGAGTCTAAGGGGTATGGGAAAGTTGGACGAATGATTGGAAATGATAAGTCTGCAAATTCTTATAAAGTATGTCTTCAGTTGTCTCCAGTTGTTTCATATTGGGATTGTATTGTCCGCACCATGAGGTATTCCTATGTACCAGAGTGGGTGTAGTTCTCGAGATTCTCTACGGCTTTTCAGTTTAGTGCGTTTGTTTAGTTAAAGAATTATAGAATTATAGCAAGCAAGTTATGGATCACATGGTGTGCAAGCAAGTCACTAGGAAAGGGAAGAAGAAACAGGGTAAAGATGAATTTGATCGTATCAAACAAGCTGAGAAGAAAAAGAGACGTATTGAGAAAGCTCTTGCTAATTCTGCAGCCATCAGGGCTGAGCTGGAGAAGAAGAAGCAAAAGAAATTGGAAGAACAACAGAGGTTAGATGAAGAAGGAGCTGCAATTGCTGAAGCTGTTGCTCTGCATGTCCTACTAGGCGAAGATTCTGATGATTCATCTCAGGTTATGTTTGCTGAAGAAAATGGCTTCATGATGGATCTTTTTAGAGATGAAAGAAGCAGCAGCTATGTTCCTCGCCAAAGTTGTGCTAGCTATGCAGTTCAAGGGACTGGCTTTGTGTCAGGCGGTTATGGACTAGGAGATAATAACTGGTCGCCATTCACCAGAGATGCTTGGGATAACAACATGGGAATATCATCTGATATGATTGCTGCTGAGGCTGTCTCGTCTCTACAGATATCTGAAAACGCTGATGGTAACGCCATTTTGTTCAATGGGATGTTCCGCTGATGAATTACAGCATTTGGTTTTTGATATAATAAGAAGCCCTTTTGGTTGCTTCGTAGTTGTGTGTGAATGTTCTGTTTATCTTTTCCCTTGACGTTGGACCTTGTACTCTGTTTTCTTTCCTCTATTAATACGACGCTTTTTGTGTGTTCTATCTATCATACAATTTCAAATCTCTTCATAGCTGCCATCTTTTATCACATTTTTCTTATCATATCATTTTGAACGGTATCGATTCATATGCTCAGATTTGCTTGGTATTTGCCAGTAACAATGTGCTGAAAAAATAACTTCATAACGAAATCACACATTCTTGCTGAAAGAAAAAGAAAGATGGGTTCCAATGGTGGTACAGAGTAATGAATACAGTTGAGTAACTTTTGGATCGGTGGATATACAAGTTAACCAAATGCATAATGGTGGGTCGGTACGGTAGGCTAGTGAAACAGTAAAACGTCAGAGTCACGGCTTTGTTTTTTCTGATTTGTGGTTGCATGATTTGCATCTTCATCCTTGTTCCTCATCTCTGTACTTGTGGAGGGTTTAGCAGTGTTAAGTAGGCCTTTGAGCCAACTACCTTGCGATCTCAAGCTCCCATTGTCTGAATTCTTGAGACTTGCCGACTGTTGTGGACTGCCATTGGAGGCACTGGAGCCATTTATTACATTTGAGGTAACATTTGAAAGGAAGCGATAAGCCACTTTACTAGCTGATACTAGTTCAGTTTTGGCTTGCTTTATCTGCAGAATCCAAATTTTACAAGATTTGAAAACCCACAGTGCTACTACATTCAGGTGTAAGAAAGAAGCAACATGGGAAAAAACAAAGCAAAAAGAGAGAGAGAGAGAACACACCCGCATTGCTGTATTTCCCGCCACTTCCAAGGCTGTATCACCAGCAATTGCAAACCGATTCACCCAACCTGTTAAGATAAGAGGCAGAACTCAATCAGTCAAATAAACCTTAAAGAACACACACACACACACACACACAGATTACCATATAATTGCTTTACCTGGGATCTTTGGCACACCAAGCCGATCACAGAGCACATCGCAGAAATGATTGCAATTTTTTGACAATAAATCATATGCATGTCCTGGCCATTGCCTGCTGAGCTCTCGCAAGACCTGATTTACGGTGAAGATTGTGCAATCTGTCCTCCCAAGAACAATTTTCTCACGATAAGTATACATAGGATTCTTGCTACTTGGACAGCTGAATACACCAGTTCCTTGTTCACAATACCCATAAGACCATTCATCGTCTCCATATACCTGAACAAATACATAAGATATGCCACTCAAGAAAATAATAAAACCGTAACAAGAATAATCAAATAGCACTAAAAGTTAAGATCCAACAGCTGGTAGTTTATTTGATTTAGCACAGATCTAATTTTCTAATTTCACAAAATTATCACGACTGGAATGAGAGAGTGGGCCAACGTCAAGGATCAATGAAGTAAACAAGAGCCATGATTGATTTTGAAAAGACTCAAGAAATCTTTTAATCAATATATCGCATTCATTATCTTATGAAAAGTTACCAAAAGTAGTAGGAAACACAAAGATCCTGAGTGGAGATAATAAAAGGGAACTTCAATCCAGATTCTACAGAGAACTCGGGAAGGACCATAAATTAAACTATGAAACCAAAAGTAGCATCATCATTCACACTTGATGACGTCACATATATTAACACAACACAGAAACCAAATCCAAGATGGAATCAATGGAGTTGACCTGAATGGCGCTGTGGAATATGCCACCTAGACCGATACCGTCTTTGAAGAATCTGTTGATCTGAACAATAGTGTTATTAGTCTTTTCCGATCCACTATTCGTCACATCGTATATGTGCAGAACAACCTCCGCCATTGGTTCCTTGTTTACTACAAAATCTTAACCCTAATTCCTACCAAAGACAGAGCTCTCTACAGCTTGGGTGAAGAAGGAAACGTAAATACTCGTACCAGATACACTTTCCTTCAAAAAAGTTTACCACTGCTGCTAGATCTTTTAGAGATGACTACAAGTTTTTAAGATTCTGATCTAAAAGCGAGAAATTGAGTTCGTCTATCCTTCACAGTTCACCCCAAATTTTCAATTTCAGACGTGGGAGATGAAGAATGAAACCTGATGCGGCAGTGGTGGGGGTCCTACTAAATGACTCTTATGCCCTCGCTTTTTCTATGATTTACTTATGGTTTGATCAACCCACGTCGTCTTAATCACTCAACCGACACTTTCTCTCTTCCAATTAACCGGTTCAGTGATTTAATTTAATAATTACAAAATGTAAAAATGATGTATAAAATGTATATATAAGTCCTTCATTCTCATATCCTTTGTTTCATCACCACACACTAATATTCAACCATGGAAGCAGCTGCTCTTGTAGCATGCACTCTTCCATCGCCTCGAATTCTCAAAACTAAACCTAAATTCAAAAACTTCCTCTCGAATCAAAGACTACCACCCATTTCTATTATCGGAAAATCTTCACCGTCGATATCATCCACTCGATTCACAACTGCGGTATCATCATCACCATCATCAACAGCTATACCAACGAATTCTCCACCAGAATCTGAAACC
The DNA here is from genome assembly GCA_000411055.1 of Leavenworthia alabamica. Classification (NCBI taxonomy): domain Eukaryota; kingdom Viridiplantae; phylum Streptophyta; class Magnoliopsida; order Brassicales; family Brassicaceae; genus Leavenworthia; species Leavenworthia alabamica. The sequence continues at coordinate 51,739 of KE159304.1, read as the reverse complement.
CAATTCGAATCCGGGTCGGATAAATTCGATTGGTACGCTAATTGGTATCCAGTGATGCCAATTTGCGATCTTGACAAGAGAGTTCCACACGGTAAGAAAGTTATGGGAATTGATTTAGTGATTTGGTGGGACAGAAACATGAATCAATGGAACGTTATGGATGACACGTGTCCTCATCGTCTTGCTCCTTTATCTGATGGAAGGATTGATCAGTTGGGGAGGTTACAGTGTGTTTACCATGGTTGGTGCTTTAATGGCTCCGGCGACTGTAAACTTATTCCTCAAGCTCCTCTTGATGGACCTCCGGTATCATTCAATTTACCTTCATTTCGATTCAAAGTTTTGTTTTTTTATTGATTGATTGGTTAGTAATTGAAGAAGATAAAAGTCAAAGTCTTTTGTGTGTTTGTCGTTTAGGTCCACACTTCTAAGAAAGCTTGTGTAGCTGTGTACCCAAGTACAGTGCAGCATGGAATCATTTGGTTTTGGCCAAATAGTGATCCAAGTTACAAAAACATTATTGAAACCAATAAGCCTCCTTACATTCCTGAGTTAGAAGATCCATCATTCACTAAGTCAATAGCCAATCGTGATATTCCTTATGGGTATATATCATTCTTAAGTCCCTAACAACAAATACATGTTTTCTTCTGTATTCATGTCTTACCGCATTAACTCCTTTTGTGAATCTGAAATGTGTTAGGTACGATGTCTTGGTGGAAAACCTCATGGACCCAGCTCATGTTCCTTATGCACATTACGGACTAATGAGGGTTTCTAAACCAAAAGGCAAATAAATTAGTTTGCATTTCAATACAGTCTTATTTGTTTTGTTTTTAAGATGTATGTACCAACAGTCAGATTTACTTGCAGAGAAGATTGACAGAGAAGGAGGAAAACCACTTGAAATTAACATAATAAAACAAGATAGTAAAGGGTTCTTTTCAAAACAAGAATGGGGTTATTCTAGTTTTATTGCACCTTGTGTTTATCGGTCTTCCACAGACCCTCTTCCAGGGCAGGAAAGTGAATATCCCACACCAGATGCATCTGACAAGGTCATACATTTTTAAGCAAAGTAACATGTTTCCAGATTTTATTGTTTAGTTTCACATCTTTAATATCTTTAGTTTTATGGTTCTAGGCGGCAGTGTCAAAGCGCAGATTTTCTTTGATCTTTATATGCATTCCAGTCAGCCCAGGTCGTAGTAGGCTTATATGGACGTTCCCGAGAAATTTTGCCGTATTTATTGATAAGATTGTTCCTAGATGGGTGTTCCACATAGGTCAAAATACAATTCTAGACTCAGATTTACATCTCCTTCATGTCGAGGTAATTCCAAGTCTATATTATTATCCATACACTGTTGGGAGTAGAGGCTCAGAAGTCAGATCAATGAACTAAAGAATGATTTGTATTTTGTAACGGAATTTGTGTAGGAGCGGAAGATACTGGAGAGGGGCCCTGAAAACTGGCAAAAAGCTTGTTTTATCCCAACGAAATCAGATGCTAATGTGGTTACATTCAGGAGATGGTTCAACAAGTACAGTGGAGCTCAAGTCAATTGGAGAGGAAAGTTTGATCCATCTCATCTTCCTCCTACGCCTCCTCGAGAACAGCTCTTTGACAGGTTACTACTATATATCTCCTAACTAGTTAGTAGTTCTAACTAAACATCCTAAATAAAAAGTTTTGAGCTTCTTCCTACATGGTTTTTGTAGGTATTGGTCGCATGTGGAGAACTGCAGCAGCTGCAAAAAAGCTCACAAATATCTCAACGCTCTCGAGGTGATCTTACAAATTGCATCTGTAGCTTTGATTGGAGTTATGGCCGTGATGAAGCAAATCACAATGTCAAATGTGGCAAGAATCACGTTGATTGTGGCAGCTGTTTTAAGTTTTGCAGCTTCCAAGTGGCTATCACACTTCATTTACAAGACATTCCATTACCATGACTACAACCATGCTCTTGTTTGAAATGGATATTGGTGTACATAACACTTATACAGAAACTTAGTCATAAATTTACCGTTTAGTAACAGTCTAGAGTATATACATTTACTAAGAAATGGTGGCAGAAGCATCATATCCTGGTTCCAGTGCAGGTCTTCACTATTTAAGCATTTAATGCTGTAGATGTATTGGACATTGAACTCTAGTTTGATGTTTTGTTCCAATACTTCTATTACAACACTTCTGTTTACATCTTTGCACAAAAGAACACATTTTAGGAAGATATTTTTAGCCAAAAAAGAAATTGCTGAAAGATTTTCATTTTTCTTTTCATTCTACAAAATTACTTTCTAAAGAAAGGAAAAGAGAGCAGCGAAGAAACACAGCAGCAACATCTAAACCTTAAACCAGAAGAAAACATCATAAACACAAAGCAACCTCTGCATCACTAAAAAACTCTGGTGTCGAAAGATTTAAAAAAGGAAGATAATCTACCAAAACCAACAAGTGTTGTGTTTTATTAGTTATGACGTCTCGTTATTGGAAACAACAGACTGTTGTATTTCTGCGTTTATTCTGAACCGTCGGATGTTATCACCATCTTCATCCACTGCCTCTAAACGCCGAGGAGGAGGCCGGTGTACCATCTCCTCTCCTGCATCATACTTACACCTGCCTCCTCGGCTTACACCACCATCGACAAACCTTCTATTACTATTACTGTTATTATGGCGCATAAATTGTCTGAAATGATTGTTTTCCGAATTCACCCTTCTTATGTTGTCAAATCTCTGCTCTGGTCTATATATTCTTCCTGTTGGCGATGTTCTTCCCCTCAAGTTATTATGATGATTCTCCTCACCCGCACCATTGTTTCTACCATCAAAAAATCTCGAGTTTCGCTGGTTTCGATGCGACGACATGAATCCCATCTCTTCATCCAGTGGGAACCTTTTTTGGAACGGTAACCTCTCTCTCTCCATCCTGTTTTCATCACCCCTGAAACTGGGAGACCTGTTCCGTCTGTTCCATGAGCCTGGGGAACGGCTTCTGGACCTGGACCGTGATTCAGGGTCGTGCAATCTCCTGAAGACAGGAGAGTTGCTTCTCTCTCTTCTACTGTTTACCCGATTGTTGTGCATGCGAGTTGGATAGTCGTTAGCATCCACAGGAGGGAAGGGACGATCTACGACTCTGAAATCACGATTCCCACTGCCATCTGGGAACTTTCTGAACCGATCCCGGTATCCTCCGTTTGAGAACTGCCTACGAACATAACCATGTCGACTTGGCCCTTGTTGATCAAATCCACTCATCATAGCCCGACCCTCAACAATGGTTTTAGGATGTGGACGTCCAAAACCATATAGACCATCTTTATAAATAGGTGGGGAGAAGCGACGTTTGGAATCCCAGCATCCAAATTGTCCTTTTCCAGGACTTCTGCTTCGCATACGCATCCCTGATCTGTCTCTCTTTACAAACTTATCTCGACCAGTGTTCTTCTGACTCAACTCTTCGTAACTACCAGGCCTGAAACAGGGAGATCACTTTAATTAGCAAAAGAAACAAAATTTGGAATAAATATAGTATAAAATGAGAACTTACCTTCTCCTTGGGATGGTTTCATGTGAAGGAAACTCTTTGAATGTTCTTGAACCAAAGCTCCTTGGCGGAGAAGATCCTTTAGAATGTGAATTATTCATGCAAACCACAGCATGCTTCTCTGTTTCGCTACTTCCTTCATGCAGATTGCCAGAATCAGACTTGACAGCTCCACATTTTGTCTCTGCCAAGATCTCCTTGTCAACAATATCTAGCTTATTCTCAGTAGTTTCAGCCGAAGTGTATAATCGCTCATTCTCCGGCTCAGATCCATAATCAACTTGTTCAACATCATCACTATCACCCTCGTTTTCTTCCCAAGGATATGGTTCCCTCAACTCTCCATCCTCGAACTGAGAATCATAACCAGATTGACACTCTTCATTTCGAGCAGAGATTTCAGCCTTAAGCCCAGATGGGGATGAAGAATTCACATGCACATCTGATGAAATCAGACCAGTAAGGTAGTCCTTACTACAATCTACATGTCCACTCTCTTTAACAGACTCGGTGACTTCTCCGTCAGAATATCTTCTGGATGCTTCATCGACCACATCACAAGGTTGACCCCAAGCATCTGTTGGAAGATTTAAATCCCAGTGTAACCTATCATCTGTAAGGCATTCAGAGATCTTATCCTTTCCAGTGTGCTCATCGTCAGACAAACGCTCTAACACAGTAGTGATAATCTCACTTTGATGTGCTATATTTTCACTATCATCTACTTCCATATTATTCTTTGGCCTTTCTGTTGAAGATTCATTAGAAATCGCAACGCTGATGTTCTGAGCCACTATCATACCACTAGATGCCATTATACTATTCTCTTCACTCTGATCAGCAGCTGAAACATTACCCAAAGTATCAACCAAAACTTTTTGAGGCACTATAATTTCGCTCTTGCCTTCCTCAACCATGTCACTGGATTTAATCGTAGTATCTTTGCCAGAGACATCAACAGTGCCAGTTGAGAAATCATTTTCTTCCACAAGAGTAGATAAGGTCAAAGCATTTTGGTGCTGAACCGGTTCAACAGGCTGAATGTCTACTACAGATGAAGTATCACTAGTCATTCCACTACTGCAAGCAACTTCTGCAAGTATCTCAATACCAGAGAAGTCATGACTGCTGCAATAGAGTTTATCAGCAGAGACTTGTTCTGTTTTCTGTCGCATTAGATTAGGGTTTAACCTTGAAACATGCAGAGCATGGTTGACCTCTTCAATGTGAGTAGATGAATTATTCAAAGACGATGGAGGGGGGACCATAAATCTTCGTTTCTTAATAGGAACATGCTTAGCTCTTCCTCCAACAGAAACGACAAGCTGCCATAATAGAAAGAATCAAAGCATTAAAACAGCGAGACCAAGAAACATTTCGATTCTGAAGACAATGGGAGATGGAGTTGACGAAAAACCTTTTCAGTTTCGAAATCTCCTTCTGCAGCTACCTCAATATCTGGGTTTGCAGCTTCAGCAACTAGTTTCTTAGTACGCCTTGTCGAACTCCTGCTACCTTTAACCGCCTTTTTCCAAGGAAGACTTGTATCCATTGTAGCCTTGATCTCTACATTATCAGTGCTTGTCATACTTTTACGTGCAGTCCTATCCACGTAGGTCCAACACAGCAGGAATTGTTCTTTTTCCTCACTTTTTGGTTCACTCCACACCTGAAAGCAACAATCTTCGTAAGTAATTCATTAAAACAACAAAAGCCCATGATGGCATATTTATTCTTCTGGGAAGACCAAGTCATATCAGAGAAAACTTCATTTCAAAGACTCAGATTTCAGAACAAAAAAGGTCAAATCAAACTCAGATTTGAGAACACTAGCTCAGGTCAGATCTATAAGCCATGAAGACAGATTGATTTCAAGAGGAGCTAAGAACGTAATATATATGACTTTCACAAGAGTAGATTAGTCACAAATTAGCGATCTGTCCTTCCTCTTCTGTAGTCTCAGCTTTAACCATCACTAATCAATATAGAAACAAGATCTTCCGACAAATCAATCCAAAAGGATCTTCCATGCTTATACCATTCGGAAGCTCACATCCAAAATCGAATCGTGTAGATATCCAATATACAAAGACCTGAGATTTTCATAAACCTAATCCCTTCTAGAGTACCACGTTGGACTCGTAGATTGGGTAAATCACACACCAATAGGTGATAAGAAGAAACGAAGAATCACCTTAGGGCTCCTCCTAGATTTGATGATGAAGATGATGATAAGCGATTCAGAGAGTCAAGGAAGAAGAGAGAGATTGGTAAAGTTTTTATTGCTTAGATTAGGTTTCGGCAAAGGGGGCTTAAATGCCTTACAAATAATGGAGCTGTTAACCGACACATTAAACCAGCTTGTACCAAAACATTGTAGCAAGTTAATAGTATAAAAGTCAACCGATCACATATCATTACACCTAAACCGCCGCCTTCGATGTAAGGATGAGATCAAAAAAATAAAATAATATATTTTCGCCATTATAGGAAATACAATAAAAGCATATCCTCGATTATGACTGCTGTGTAGAAAAGTCAATAGTCAAGAACAGACATGGCCACGTGGCCTCATGTGGACAAAACGGTGGACAATTCTCGATTTTCCTCCTTTTACTGTTTCCTCAACTTTTTATTTTTTTCCACTTTTGGCCCCAGAAAACTACGTCTACAAATGTAACCTCCAAAAATCAAGAATTAATCCATACCAATTGAAGAGATTTTCAAATATCATTTGTAAAAACATAAAGGAGAAACTGAACCAGCGAGAACCCCAAATAAAATAAAGTTAAAACTAGTATATCATTCGCGAATTTCGCATTAAGAAGAAATAGATTTAAAATATATATGTTTTAATTAGATTATATGATTATATTATTTAGTATATATTAAAAAAATGTTAGTGTATTTTATATATTTTTTATTTTTTATGTATTGATAATTTATAATATGATTAAATTATAGTATATGTGATATTTATTTATCTCGATAATAATTTCGATAATATAGTTTTGTAAACACATTGTTATTATACTTAATATTATATAGTACAAACACATTGTTATTATACTTAATATTATATATATATTAGTAAATAATATATACATAATATAAATATAAGTAGATTTATAATATATGATNATTTCGATAATATAGTTTTGTAAACACATTGTTATTATACTTAATATTATATAGTACAAACACATTGTTATTATACTTAATATTATATATATATTAGTAAATAATATATACATAATATAAATATAAGTAGATTTATAATATATGATAAAATATAAATAAAAGGTGAAATATATGATTTTATATAGTTAAGAGTTTATAATATAAAAATGTTATTACTACTGATTATATATATGACTAATAGTAAATAGTAAATAGTAAATTTCTCTAATTATTACTTTATAGCATATGAAAAATAAAATAAAAAAATATTTCAAAAAGACAACCAAGCATAAGTTAAATCTTTGAAATGATTAATAGAACATGTTTGGACAATTCAAATAAAGATTTTATGTCTTTAAATCTTTAAAATTCTGTTTCAATGTAAACAGAGATACAGTTGTAATTTTACATGAATTTGAATACATTTGGAGAAGATAAAGATGTAATCCACTAAAGTCAATAACCCAGTGGATAGCTTTTTGCTCTTGATGTGCTTATTAATATTGACGTTTGTTTCACGACCACCATTCTTTATCGCAGAGTAAGTCAAGAAGATTCCTTTCATACTAATTTTTGCTTTTAGGTAGGGTATTAATACTAAATCACATCACCAGGAAAGAGACCTCATACTAAAGTTCCAACTCCAAAGATTCTATTAAAAACCCTAATTATTCTAATTACAATTTAAGGCACCAAGTTAACTTTGATTCCATATAATATTTTATAGTACCATATGAGATTATTGAGAACAAGAAAGTTAAAAAGGATTAAGACAAAGAATTGTTGACTTTAAATTATCACCACCTTTGTAGCATTTGCCAAAGCTTAACACCTTCACTGATGTTATATTAGGGACCTACACAACACAAGATACATCAAAACGAGAACGAAGATGAATCTGAATTGATGAGATACCGTTTGTTTATTAAAAGCCTTTGACGCTCAACTACATGAAAGACCTGATCTTAGTTCATGGCCCATTTCAAAATCTAAGTGTTGATACTGCTAACTGTTAAAGCCCAATATGCTTCTTTTTTCAAGCCCATTTCAAAATCTAAGTTGACTTATGGGCCGGACAGTTACTAATGTATTGAGAATTGACTAGCCTTGGCTTGGCTTACATGTTGCAAGGTTGATGACAAAGGTATTAATGTATGAAGCAGAGAAATAAAATACAATACGACGAAGACAAATAAAGAAAGCAAAGCTGGACCACTAGACCACCAAGTAGTTTCCATAGAAACGAAACTAACAAAGATAACTTCTCCGACTCTTCTACCTTTATACATACTTTTAGAAAACCACAACTTTCCACTTTCGTTACCCAATTTCCATTTTTATATGAACTTAGTTGGACGATTAATCATATTTCCTAACTTATGTACTCATTATATTGCTTTCCAGCTATCTTGGGAAGTTTCTTTTACCACCTTACAAAATAGTAACAGTACATTGATTTCTGTTTGTTCATAATATTTTTGAATATAAATGTGCAACTACTCTGGTAACAATTTCCACGTGATTTTTTTGTTAGTCTACGAAAAATTAAATATAGTAGTACACTAGTAAGTAGTAAATGGTACCACTGTTCTTTTGAGAAATAAATGAAAGCATATAAGAGAGACACGACACGATGAAATCATGTCCGGAAGAGTTTCTCTTTTTAAGTTGATTTTGTATAGTTGGAATAATTAATTCTTTGGATTTTTGATATGTCAACGTGGTGCCTCATGAACCACCCGATAGACTCACCTCACGTACCTAATCTACCTATCTCTTTTGTTTTCCTTTGCTTTAATTATTTGTCCCTTTTCCCTAAACTCTAAACAGTCAAAACTTTTTATTATGATTATATAATTATAGATTATATCAGTTTCTTCTATTTTTTAGGTTTTACACATATTAGGCAGTGTAGATTCAAAAAAATTACTACAAATTAACAAAATAGATAATAATAACCAAAACATTTTGTTTCACGTTACACAACCGTGACTAAATTGATCTACAATTTAATAAGTCATAGTCATACACAAAAACGGATACATTATATTTCATTTACAATTAATATAAAAAAAAACAAACAGTAAATTAAATTGAGTCCTAGACAGTGGTGACTTGGTGAATTTGCACGGTGAACTGTCTTCTTCTACAGATTTTAAGGATTTTTAAATTATATAAAAGTAAAAAAAAAAATTAAATTATTAGACTGTAAATATTTATTCACTAATTATTATTAACACTAGGTTACATGAGGAAAAAATAAAAGTTACATGAGGATATATTTATTTATTTTCTGTTAAAAAAAGAGAGAGAATTAAGTGCATGATTCAACGGTTTGTTTGTTATATAAACCAACCCTTAAGTCCGCAACTAACATTGACTGATAGATAGAGAGAGAGAGAGAGTAAGAGAAGTTTAAGGCTCCGAAGAGATGGATCCGACGACGCCGTTTCTCACTCACGGTGGTGAGGTAGAGGAGGATTATGCTCCGGCGAGAACCTGGGAAGATGTGAAACGAGTTTTATCTACAGAGTCAGCAAAGATGTGGATGATCGCTGCTCCTGTAGGGTTTAACATCATCTGTCAATACGGTGTTAGCTCCGTCACCAATATCTTTGTTGGTCATATCGGCGAGATCGAGCTCTCCGCTGTCTCCATCTCTCTCTCTGTCATTGGCACCTTCTCCTTCGGCTTCTTGGTATAACTCTGTTTCTCTCTGTTGAATTTGTAACAGTCTCATTCGATAACTATATAATGCAAGCATTTTGTAACGACTATATATATAAAACTGCAGCTTGGGATGGGAAGTGCACTTGAAACACTTTGTGGTCAAGCTTATGGAGCTGGTCAAGTCAATATGTTAGGTGTTTATATGCAGAGATCTTGGATTATACTCTTCGTTTCTTGCATCTTCCTTCTTCCTATTTACGTATTTGCCACTCCTATTCTGAGATTCCTTGGTCAAGCTGAAGAGATTGCAGTTCCAGCTGGAGCATTCACTTTACTAACCATACCTCAACTCTTCTCACTAGCTTTCAATTTCCCAACTTCAAAGTTCCTTCAGGCTCAGAGTAAAGTTGTAGTTATTGCTTGGATTGGATTTGTGGCTCTTCTTCTTCACATTACTATGCTTTGGCTTTTCATAATCGTTCTTGGTTGGGGAACTAATGGTGCTGCTTTAGCCTTTAATATCACTAACTGGGGAACAACAATAGCTCAAATCGTTTATGTGATTGGTTGGTGTAATGAAGGCTGGTCTGGTTTATCATGGTTGGCTTTTAAAGAAATTTGGGCTTTTGTTAGACTCTCTATTGCATCAGCTGTTATGCTTTGTCTTGAGATTTGGTATATGATGAGTATTATTATCCTTACTGGTCATCTTGACAATGCTGTTGTTGCCGTTGATTCTCTTTCTATATGGTTAGTTTCACCAACTTTAAACTTGGATTACTTATTTGTATGAAATGTATCTTACTCTTTTTAACATTTTCATGCTTTGGATTTTACTCTGTTTCAGCATGAATCTCAATGGTGTTGAAGCTATGGTGTTCATTGGAATAAACGCAGCTATTAGGTATAATCACAACTCTTGACACTTTTTTACATATTGTTATATTGTTCAGTTTATCTTACTAATCCTATTTATAAACTTATGTTGTGTGTTATTAGTGTACGTGTCTCTAATGAACTTGGTTTAGGCCGTCCACGAGCAGCTAAATACTCTGTCTATGTTACGGTCTTTGAATCACTCCTCATCGGTCTTGTCTTTATGGTGGTTGTCATCGTAGCCAGAGACCATTTTGCCGTCATCTTCACAAACAGCGAAGTCATTCAACGCGCTGTGTCTAAGCTAGCTTATCTTCTCGGTGTAACCATGGTTCTCAACAGCGTACAACCGGTTGTTTCCGGTAATATAATCTGAAACACGTGTCTCTCAAATCCAAACTAGAGGTCTTAGCAAGTCATAACCATCCCAGTTTGTTTATAGGTGTGGCTGTTGGAGGTGGTTGGCAAGGCTTAGTGGCATATATAAACTTGGGTTGTTACTACATTTTTGGCCTTCCCTTTGGATATCTACTTGGTTACAAAGCTAACTATGGAGTGATGGTAAGTAAATTAAGAGAAAGCACTGAAATGAGATTAAAGATTGATTAAGGAATTAAGATTATAAAATAATATTTGCAGGGACTTTGGTCTGGAATGATAGCAGGAACAGCACTTCAAACGTTGTTACTGTTGTTTGTATTGTATAAGACAAACTGGAATAAAGAGGTAAGAACCACTTGTTTATTGAAGTTGCGTTTTGCTTCTAGTGATTGATTCAATGTAAAGAATATGAAAACAATGAAATGAACAGGTGGAGGAGACGATGGAACGTATGAAAAAATGGGGAGGGAGCGAAACAACATCTAAGAAGGATGTAATTGTTGCGTGACTAGTTTGTGTGTTTAGCTTATTATAAGAAAGTGTAGCTCCTCTTGGTTTTTGTTTCGGCACCACCAGTTACTCTGTTTAAGCTGTAGGAAACTGTTCAATCAGTGATGTAACGTTACTTTTTGAAACTTTCTTTCTCAAAAAAAAGGGTGCCATTGAAGAACTGTTTTAGTTTTGTTGTATAAAACAAACAAGTTGTCAAGTGTCAAGATGGCCGAGTGGTCTAAGGTGTCAGACTCAAGTTCTGGTCTTCGTAAGAGGGCGTGCCGGCGTGGGTTTAGATCCCACTACTGACAAATCATCCCATGACTCACATTCGTGTTCATGGAAAGTGAAATGTAATAAAATAAGCAAAACATTGTAAAAAGTTACAAACTCAAGTTTTAAGATCCTACAGATTCTAATAAAAGCAGAGGAGAGAAAGCAAAATAAGAGGTACTGGGGGAAAACATAAATATAAGTAAAAAGACTTCATCTAAGCAGCAGTAGCAGCCTTTTGCTTCTTAGGCATACGGTAACCACCGACGACGCAAGCATGGTCACGTTCAAAAGGCTCAAGTGTTACTTGCTCAGCTGGTCTGAATTGCTCCAATTGCAGCTTCTTCACTTCACTCTGGAACACAGCTTCTGCTGGTACTGTTGAGTCTATACAGTTTGCCTGCAAACCACACATAGAGAGATAGACCTTGTCATTGTTAATATTTTTGTCATTGATTTACAAATCATGGATCGATGTTTGAATTGTTACCGACCTTGATTGAGATCACAAAGTGACCTCCTGACTTAAGGAAGTATGATGCATTGAGAGCCAAGATCCTAGCCTGTAAAGTTTTAAAGCAAACCAAATTTTCATAAACAAACAAATACAAGTACAGTAGACGTTCAACATAAACTGAATGACATAATAAAACTTGGAAATAGTAAAAGCTGAATTGGCAGTAGATAGTTAAAACAAGTAGGTTATACAACAGAACAATCAAAACCAGAAAGAAAAAAACACAGATTAAGATTTGAAACCGTTCTATTATAAGAAGCAAATCATTAGAGATGAGGTGAATCAAAAAGATTCATAAGCATCAGAAGCTTGGAGTTTACATCACCCATAATGATCTGAAGGGGAATCCAAGTAATATCATCATTTGCAATCATCGAAACACAACTTTAAAGAAAAGTTCATATATAATGATATTTGGGAAAATCTCAAGAATCATCTGACATTTATTTGAAGGTTAAAGGAAAAGCATACCTGATCTGGCTGAGCAACATCAGAGAAAATAACATCAACCATGCCTACAAGCATTCTGTATTTGGCAGGGTGTCTAGCATCTTCAATGATTGGAATAACATTGGTTCTCTTCTTGGCCATGTTCACCAAATCTCTACCACTTCTATGCGAAAACTCAACTGCATAAACACATCCCTCCTACCAAATCACAAAAGCAATATATAAGCAAACAAACCAATGGATAACTAAACAGTGAAATACAATATAAACTGATAACAAGGTAGGGTTTTGCTTACAGGGCCAACAAGATCAGACACATGAGAGACTGTGGTTCCAGAAGCAGCACCAAGGTATAGAACTTTAGCACCAGGTTTCTACATAGAACCACATAAAACCCCTCAATATAAGAACCAATCTCACAAACAACAACATCAATCAGATTCACACATTATAGTACTTACAATCCATATGTTGTCAACACCACCAAGAATAGCAGCAGCCAACTTAGAACGGAAAGGATTCCAAACTCTGTATTCAACCTTAGTTCCATCTTCGTTCTGTATATTCAATCACAAAATCATTAAGAATAAATAAATCCTATGGAAGCAGATACAAACAATCAATAAATACTCTAATAATACCTGAACAGAGATTCTCTTCTCGTTGTAAACTGCTTCACCAGGAACCAAGTTCTTAGTGACAAGAGCATCTTCTTTACCCTTTGCAATGAACACTCCTCCGTGTCTGTGTGGTTCAACAANCTCCAGAAGCACCACGTCCACCACTGAAACCACCTCCACCTCGTCCACCACTGAAACCACCGCCACCTCGTCCACCAAACCCACCGCTTCCTGAACACAAAACATCATTCAACATAGGCTCAATATTCAGATGAGAACTATACCACAAACTCTCAAAGGAGATATAAACAAGCCAAAACCTAAGACAGCTAGTTCAAAGCAAAAACGAACAACCTTTACAATAAGTTCAGCTCTATACAGATACTTCAGACTAAACTAACTCAGAATGTATGTGTGAACAAT
>KE159304.1:4456-26337 GCA_000411055.1 Leavenworthia alabamica | reverse complement strand
CGTCCCGAGCCAAACGCGAGTTCCACGACGGTTCGGATCTCGGATCTCCGCCGCGAATTTCCCCCACGGCCTCATCCTCACACCTCTATAATGCCTCTTCTCCTCTGCGACCGCCGGAACAGTAACTGCAGGTTGAGGATTACCAGTTGCAAACTGAATCCACTCAGTTCTGTTCGGTGGCGCGATCTTCAAAGGCAGTTTTCGTGGAATCGATTGGAATGTGAAGGAATCGTTAGATGCAAGTGAAACTTCAGCTTTCACCTCTGATTCAGTTATAGGTTTTAGCTCGAAATCAGAAAAATATGATTCGAATTCAAACGAGTTCGTGAACTTTGGCGTCAAGAGATCGGTTATTTCCGGTTTGGTCTCAAATTCAGAAAACTTGAAACCGGCTTGATCAAATGACGTGAAATTATAGGAGGCAACTGATCCGAAGATGGGAAAGTCTAAGGTGGATTGTGAAGGTAATGATTCGTTCATCCATCGATTGGTAGTTGCAGTAGACACCGGAGAATATTCGTCGAGAAGATGTTTCTTGATAAGGAGAAGAGCAGATGCTTCGCTCGGTGTAGCCATGAAATGAGATTGAAGAAAACGGAGGAGGGAAGATGATTGATTACTAATGAAGAAGTATTTGATTTGACAGTGGAGAGGTTATATATAGGAAAGAGTCAAGTCAAATAATACTCTTTCATGGCAACATATTCAAAAAAGAATTAATTTTTAAATATAAATTATCACCTATACACAAGTGTATATATACTCCTGTGTTTTATGAGTTTTACACCGTTTGATTAGATTATTAACCACTAATCAACGGTCCGATCATGTGGTTCACCAATGGCAGCTGAGGTAAAAAAGAAAAAGAAATAGTATAAAATAACTAGTCTGGCTGCGATCTAATTAAGGGTTCTTATGGCTAATAAATATAATATATTTTTAAGATTAGGCAAGAATTTACGGATTCATGCTTATCAAAATATTATTACGGCTGAGTACTTTATTAAAAATACGTATTCCTGATAATAATATTGATTAATTTACTACTACTAGCTGCCAGAATTCGTTCACATGCATGCACTTTCAATATCAAAAGTGATCGGATATCTCAAAGTTTGGATAAACACACGTTTCTATAAAGACTTATGAAGGTTGCAAAAAATAAATACAGGTTTTAAAAATGTATATTGTGTTTTGGATTAAAAATTAAGAAGACAAGATTCTCCTTGTAGACAAAGACCCATTGGATTCTCGTACTGATACCCAAAACATACAAAATGTTTTGGGTTTATATCTAGTGTTGTTCTCGAATTCGTTCAACAATATCTCAACAGGCCTCTCCCCTCCAACAATTTTATTAATTGAATTATTATAGCATTTGAATGTAAATAACTATTCTTTATTGGCATTATATATTTGGTTGGAATTTGTTATTTCTGCCAAGGTAAACTAATATACATTAAATTAAATTATTTGGTAAAAATAATCGAACTCTTACCTTTTTGTTGAAAATTTGTTCGAGACGGGTAAGTGCATGTATCTTGTCTTTTTCAAACTTATGATTGAACACGTGCATTTATTACATTTTATCTCATTTTTATATGAAGTCAAGTTTCAAACCGAACGACAACAAAGTTGTCGAAATATGATTATTTTTGGTGAAAAATTCTTATGCTTGTTAATTTTCTTTACAAAATAAAGTACTTAAAAATTGTAGTTTCTTATTTTATCCTTATTTTTAGCCGATAAACATAAAAGTTTAAATTAGAGAAAATTATTGTCATCTTTGTGCCAAAAAAATGTTTTTAACATCATTAGTCTTTCACGTGCGGGTTGTTGGATATACATAAATTTGTTGGCTAATACAAAAAGTTTGAAAAGTCTTTGGTCAAAAGTCTTAGATGATCAATGGTCAATTCCAAAGCTGACGTGTCATACATGTATCTTATAAACCACAGATTCCGATGACTACTAAAATTAATACTTGTGAATATATATTCTATGACAAAATTCAGATTTATATAAATCTAATTGTATTCGAGACGTTTCATCATCGAAAACGAAGCATTAAAATAATCTTCATCTTTTGACAATGATGTAGCGAAACTGAAATCATTTGGACATTAGTACTTATCAATTCGATTAGTCTCGTGATATGAAAACACTTGTTGTCACTAATATAGACAATGGTAGCTGCTCTCTATGATTAATCATAGCAGCCATCAATAGATGTTTTGTTTTTTGTTCATATACTTTTGAGCAGTTTTGAAAAGTTAATTAAGAGCTTAAAGATCTCACAGCTAGATTTTGATGTGATTTCCAACCAATAGAGTGAACATCATCTTACCATCCTTCCTCGAAGGAGTCTTTATTGCAAGTTGACAAATGCGTTAGACCCACTCATTCACTTTTAAGCAAGATTTGAGAGAAACATGAGGAGTATATTTTAATTTCATTTGTCCTGCAAATGGGTATTGTAATTAATTGACGATATTTTCGATACCTGCTTGTACTAATATTTTGACTTCTTCGTTCACCAATCCAATATACTGGTTTGGTGCTATACTGCGGCGGGTTATTCCATATTGTAAACATGAATTTGATTTAAACCAACTTCAAAATTATAGTTAGAACATTCTAATGATTGGTGATGATAAGAACACATGATGACGATATATATAATTCGATTGGTTTTATATTTGATCGATTTCGTGGCGGCGATCATAGCTTCTTTGTATGTTATATATTCTATCTCAAAACATTTCTTATTTATTTTAAATATTTTTAAAACAAAAATAGCTACGTATGTATCTATAACATCTCGTCTATATAATCAGTTTAATTAATATAATCATAATATTCGCATGAATAAATCATACGTTGATAGTTTTAATATATATTAGTATAACACCTTCAATTATATCTAACTAAGGTTAATGGTTTATGAGTTTATCGTACAAACATATAATTTTCTAGAAAACTTTTATAAATTAATATTCAATAAATAAATAAATTAATATCATATTCTAAAATAATATTTTAAACTAATTACTAAATTATAAAATTGAATAACTTTATAAATAATAAAACAGGGCAATAGTAACCGCGGTTGCTAACTTTGTTTTGGTAAACCGCGGTTCAAGTTGGAAAAAGAAGAAGAAGAACAAGCGTTCTAATCCTCTAAAGTCACCTTCAAGACAAAAAGCAAAAGACAAGTTGAGACACGAGGCAAGACCAATCACAATATTGCTTCCGTAGATTGCATGACATCATCCTTGACGGCTATTTCATTTGTGTCTTATCTCCATAAAACGCACGTGTTTTATTCACGAACCTTCATAGCAATTAAGAAAATTCCATTACTTTCTTATTTTTTATTTTTTTATCACCTACTCTATGCTTATCAACATAATTTTCACGTCTTTGTCAAGTCAAAATTTTCCAGGTTCATGAACCTTTTTATCTCAATTATTTTTTATTCTCAATCTACTCTCTATATAAATATAACAAATCTCTTAAAATTTTATTCACACCGGACATTACAATATCTCAACTGACTAATAATAGAACAAATATTATCAACAAAAGTTTCATAAATCTAATCTCTTCACAGTTATGTCGATGACGGCGGAATCTCAGTCCGACTACGCATTTCTTGAGTCAATACGGCGTCACTTACTAGGTGAATCGGAGGTGAGACTCAGTGAGTCCATAACGAGTTCAGGTGAACAATCTGGTACAACTGGTTACAACGTTAAACCGGTGTACGGACGAAACCCGAGTTTCAGCAAATTGTATCCTTGTTTCACTGAGAGCTGGGGAGATTTGCCTTTGAAAGAAAACGATTCTGAGGATATGTTAGTCTACGGAATCCTCAACGACGCTTTTCACGGCGGATGGGAACCGTCTTCTTCATCTTCCGACGAAGAACGTAGCTCTTTAACGACTGTTAAAATCGAGACTTTTGCGACGGTGGAATCTGTTCCGGTGAAAGTGACTCCGGTTTCGGCAGTGGCGAAGGGAAAGCACTTTAGAGGAGTGAGACAAAGGCCGTGGGGGAAATTTGCAGCGGAGATTAGAGATCCAGCGAAGAACGGAGCTAGGGTTTGGTTAGGGACCTTTGAGACAGCAGAGGATGCCGCGTTGGCTTATGACAGAGCTGCTTTCAGGATGCGTGGTTCCCGCGCTCTTTTGAACTTTCCGTTGAGAGTTAACTCAGGAGAACCCGACCCGGTTCGGATAAAGTCTAAGAGAGCTTCTTCGTCTGAAAACGGAGCTCCTAAGAAGAGGAGAACGATGGAATCTGTTAACGCCGTCGGTCATGGGATGGATAATGAATTGAAGGTCAAGTGCGAGGGTGTGGAATTAACACGTGGCAATCATTTGTTGGTTTTATAATTTGAATTTTCTTTGTTGGATTATTATTTCCCCCAAATAGGGAGAAAAGAAAATGTTATTTCATTTATTATTATATATTACTATTTAAACTTCCAATTATACAATTTATTAGTGGAATCAAACTTTTTTGAAAAGGAACATTTGTAGAGAACAAATCACAACCATTACAAGTGGGATCAATTATGTATAGGGAAACAATAACATTTGTGATTGAAGAGGATCTGATATAAAGCAAGCAGCCACAATAACGAAATTTCATTTTATTAGAAGAGTGTAACCAACTCGATAAATAATTAAGTAGCACAAGTCCCTATCGAACATATTAACTAATTTAAACAAAAATTAGAATTGGATAATGAGGTTCGGACAAGAGCAATCTCAGCAGTTGTTTTTGTTAATAGATATTGAGTATTTTGAATTTGGGATTGTAATAAAGAGATCATTCCAACACAACCATAAACTGGATCTTCGATTCTGCAACTTGCTTCAAAATAGAGAGAATCCGCTGCTGCTGATCTTTCACCTTGTGGGATTTGCTGTTCAATATCATTCACAATCCAAAACTATAATTTATTCATCATTCTTACAATAAGTCTTCAATATTTCATCTCAACTAAAACATTGACTTATATTATTTAATATTAGAAGAGTTTTAGACGTAAATTCAATCTCACTTTGACTTTGAATTGTCTACAACTATTTTAAATTATTATATATATATATAATAATATATATATATATCACATTGAATGTTGTATAAACGAGAGAAAAGATCATATATACCGTATAGAGATATACCTGAAGAATCTTGGCAACATTGCTAGCTCCATAGATTTTGTGAACATATTGAAATTTTTGTGGGATATTAGGTGGAAAATAAGGTGAGAAAATACAATCTTGAGAGCATCTTCTTCTAAGATATTTACAAGCTGCACATCTTTTTCCTGGATTCATTTTCTATATTTTATTGGAAAACTTTACAAAGACAAAAATCTGTCAAAGATTTGTTATAAAATATTGAGGTCTTATAGATTTGTGAATCGTTAGTTTCCTTTAGAGAGTAAATATATTGTAAATTTAAATCCAACGGCTACTTTCTTATTTAGTCTCAGAGTTATAAGAAATGTTGATGAGGTAACAAATTAAGCTTTAATTATTTTCCATTAATAACTAATATATTTTGATAATATAAATGGAGAAAACAAAAGTGACCGTTTGTTAATTGTTACCATTATTGATCACAATTTCGATAATTTCAAACCCAAAATTATGCGTTTGAATGAAACTTCACTTCGTAAAAGTAATAATAATATACTTACAAAAAGTATCAAAGGAAATACAAATCACGTGCATATATAATATAAGTAGTACAATTAGTTGGTTTAAAATATTAAACAAAAAAAAAAGGATTTATTTTGAGCTTATTATACACATTAAAATAGTTCAAATAATATGTGTTAATATATTTGCCATTCACTTGTATTGCTATTAATTATACGATATATAATATAAATATATAACTGAAGCCATATCACCCATTATATTTGTGCAAAGCTCGAGTTCCAGAACTATATATCTTCACTTTAATTGTAATAAAAATACCCAATTTTATTAATAGCTAGAGCAAATAGTTCATAATCGATAATAATAAATTAATACAAAAGAAAAACATTAGAAAAGTTATAGTTTTAAAATAAAAGAAAGAGATTAACTTAAGTAGCACAAGAACCACCAGGACCACCATAAGTAATAATTTGTTGATCTTTGATATAATTCAACTTATAACAGTTGGGTTTAGTCACAGTAACACTCATCTCCACTTCGTTGATAGGTTGTGTCTGCCTATTAACATCAACATATCTAATGTCTTTAAAGTATGATGATTTACTTAAATCATTACCGTTATCTGGAAAACGTCCGTTACCCATAGGAGCACCACCAACCGTTACTCCACCGTAACGGATTAAATCAGCTCCTGATCCTAAACTTGTGAATAATTCCTTTGGCCAATATCCAACTAAACCACCATTGCTCGTTAGCATCCAATTTCCCGTAGTTTCATCCTAACATATAAATATTTCATATAATATTATATAACATTAGTTAAATGAATAAATAAAATGTTTTCAAGTATATAATATATGATTAACCTGAATGACAGATAGAGATGCAAGAATTTGTTGTCCATCATAAGTAGAGACTTGATCAAAAGGTTTGCCTGGATATAACTCTGATAATTGTTGTATAAATCCTTTGCATTTTGTATTAAAACACCCTGTTTTTTGAAATCCATCGCTCTACATTCAAAAACAAATAATATTAACTTTATTATTCTAATTTTTTATGTAAATACAAATAAAATAAATTTGGTATATAAAATTTTTCAAGGGTTTACCGTCCAATAAGTCGTGAAGTGAGTCAACTTATCACCGTATAACTCTGGGTCTATCTGAAAAAAATAAATATAATATAAAACTGAATATTATTGGAAAAAAAAACGTAAGCTAAATAAACTTACAGCCCAACCAAAGACAATGCAGTTATATCCACTCTGAATCATAATCTGGGTTCTGGTAGCTTTTCCACTAAACGTCGGGTTATATACGCTTGAAACTGCGCTTGCTCCATAGTATTTTTTATTTTTAGTTTTTGTGTTAAGCGTCGCCCACTAAAAAACATCGCCCAAATTTGTATATCAGCCAACAAAAAAATCACAATCACCAATTAATAGTTAACACTATACATTAATTGCATCGGTAGCAAGACTAGCATTAACAAAATTGTTGATGTGGTTTGGGGATTTGTGAATCGGGACCATTCCTGTCGGACATATAGTACTTGTCCTTTTTGAACTCGATGCAATCTACCACAAGAAGGTATAGAAAATATCGTCAACTAATTACGAATTCACCAAATATATAAGAAAAAAATTAGAGTTACGTGGAGTTTGTGGTTTTTCAGTGAAGGATGTTGCAATGAAGGCTGTTTATAGATATCGACACACTCGAACTGATCATCATTTGCCTGTACCTTGCCAAAAGATTTTAGTATCAAAGATGATATTATAATTCCACATTTTTTAAGAGTTTACATACATGAGTTGTTGCCACAAGAAAGAAGAGGAAAAGAGACAAGATTGTTGAGTTTTGGAGATTCATGTTAATCACTTTTTTTTCCTTGTATTTTGCTCCGTTCCAAATGATATAATGTACCTTTATATATATTTATATATGGGAAAAAATTGGATATTCATAATTACATACAACTTTAAACATAAAGGATTCTAGAAAAAAACAAATTTCTTTCCAAACTATTAATAAGGGAAAAATATTCTGGTCAACGTAAAATTAAATACATGCAAGATTTTTTACCAAAAAAATATCTTCATTACTGTTTCTTTTCTACATTTAGGGGAGGTATTGAACTTGTGATTTAAAAAGATTTGATTTTAAATACCGAATTATGTGTTATTTAAACATGATTTTTAAAATAGTTATTGAAATTTAGTGTTATTGAAACATTGATTTTTAAAAGTACCATAAAATCTACTGTTATTGAAAACATTATAAGGATTTGATTTAAAGATTTCAGCTGAGATTTCAGAGGATTTCTTACTTAAAAATACAAAGACCAAAATCTCATGTTTTTAGGTTAGATTTCAGATAATTTTTAAACAGAATTTCAAATTCATTCAAATTTAACCAAATCCCCTAAAATCTTATTATAAATCAAATCTCTTCAAATACTTATTTCAATACCTCTTCCTTAAATTTGCAAAATTTTAAAAACATAAATATTAGAAGGGTGTATTGAACTAGACATTTTGAGTAATTTGATTTTTAGTGAGATTTGAGATGATTTAATCGAATTTTGATAAATTTTTTTATTAAATTTTATGAAATAACACCTACAACCATAAAATTTTGATTTTTGTATTTTTAATTAAAATCTCCCTAAAAATCTCACATAAAATTCAAAAATCAAATTCTAATATCATTTTCAATAACAATAGATTTGAAAATTTTCAAAATCACTAATCCAACATTAGATTTTAATAACAATTTTAAAATTCATCTTCCAATAATACATGATTTGTGATTTTAAATTAAATCACTCAGAATGTCTGGTCCAATTATCGTTTCTGCTTTCAAAACGTGGTCATAGACAATAATTCAATACGAAGCTAAAGATATTGTGATTCGATTCATATTATCAGAAAATGCATTCACTTAACCATTATCATCAACTGTAATTTGTTCATAACTTAGAAAAAACAGAACCCGAAGATATAAACAAGAATCCGAACACAAACTCAGAAACAAGAGTTATGGTGGTTTGATTCTTAAGAAGAGCTTTAGGTTCTCTTAGAGATGGCAATCACATTGAAGTTGAGAGAACCTGGATTCTTCTCAATCATCTTCTTTATCACTTTTGCTGCGTCCTGCAAGTTTCATATAACCAAACATATACATCAAACATATCAAAACTGTTTAACAGTTTCTCTAAAAATAAAATCATTTTCAGGTAAATCTAAGGGTTTATAGTACCTTCAACAAGGTAGCTGGCGAGGAAGTACCATGTGAAATAGGTCCTGCCTTTCTTCCATCAAGTTCATAGAGCTCACCTGCATTTATTTATTATTTATATGATAACAAAAAGGAGAGAGTCAAATTTTAGAAGTGACTATGTGTTTCAGTATTGTCAGTTTGGTGATTGATGTGAGAATGTGTTACCATCTACACAAGCTAAACAGATGAAATGTGTGTCTGCGTCATCTGAAGCCTGAAGATAAGAAAAAGTAAAAAAAAAACAATTCTAAACATTGAAGTTACAGATATATTAGCATCAACATGAGGTAAGAGAAGTTACCGGTGTATCACCAGCTGAAACAGCTACAGAATGAGCATCTTCTATTTGACTGTCATTCTCAAGAAACTTTGCACGCTATATCAACAATAATACAGTATATTATATAATTTATATTCCATAAAACATTTAGATATGAAGCAAAACACTCAGAATCACTAATAAGATATAGAGAAAGAAACCTCCATAGGATTCATGTTGGCCGTAGATTTGAAGAATCTATCCAAGAACGATCCCTCAGCTATCAAAAAGGTGTTAAGAAGGATTCATAACCCTTATATTAAAAACGAGAAACCAAATAGAAAAAGAACTCACAAAGCTTGATTTGAGAAGTTATATTGCCAATAGCATGAAGAAGACCAATGGTTCCACAAGCATTACCCACAGTTTGTTTCATGAAGTAAACTTTATCACTATGAACCTATCAATTCAACCAATCTGAGACTACAATATTACTTAAGCAAACAACAAAATCAGATTTTGGATCAGAAACTTACCTTTTCCTTGATTTCCTTGTCTTGTTCGATTCTCTCTTCTTCACTCTATATAATCAGCAAGCAAAGATCATGAGACCTTTCTCTAATTCAAATAAAATTAGAATGAAAATTTGATGATTATAAATATAATAGACCTTTTTGGTGATAGGATAAAGGAAGAGAACAGCAAGAACAGGCTTTGGAACCATTTCTAGAAGTTCATCGTCTAAACCAAATACATCATTGCACTCTGCTTCGTCTGGTACTAGTCCTAGGCCCCATAGAAACTGTACATACCGATACGAATTATACTAAAACAACCTAGAATCTTTCCACGATCGTAGACGATAACTGAAGAGTAATTAGCGAGTGGAGCAATACCTGATTCATAACTTCTGGGTTAGCTTCAAGTGGAAGCCATCTCTTAGCTGAAGAACTCTCGTCTACGGTTGTCATCTTCAGATCTTTTCTCTCGTCACTTTTGATCCAATTTTGCAGAAGAAATCAATCTTTCTACAAGAGAAACGCTTCGGCTCCAAGATACGAATCCCTCAACAACCGAGAAATCAAGCCCATATCGTTCTATTAACGGGCCTGGCCCATTTTAATACTTTTCTCTTTTATTATCCATGATTATCAACTGTGGTTGTTTACTTCATTCAGCTTTTATATAAAGGACATAAATATAAATGCAAGGACAATATGATTGATTATAATCCATATATTTTTCAGAAACAAGAAAAGAAGATAAGAATGTACAAAAACAAGTTATAAACTCAGAAACAAGACTTGTGAGCTTTGCTTCTTAAGAAGAGTCTCATGCTCTCTTAGAGATCGCTATCACATTGAAGTTGAGAGTGTCTGGATTCTTCTCAATTATCTTCTTTATCACTTTTGCAGCGTCCTGCCAAGTTCAATATCACTCAAGATATATATCAAATCTACTCAAGTATACACCAGTATTGTTTAAAACACAACCATTGGATTGGATATTCTCAGTTTCTTTCGATGTTTCAATAAATCTAACAGCTTAAAGAGTGAAGGGTTTAGAGTACCTGCAACAAGGTAGCTGGAGAGGAAGCACCATGTGAAATTGGTCCTGCTCTATCTCCATCAAGTTCATAAAGCTCACCTGCATTAATATGGTAATAAAGTGTCACAATTTAGTGCCAATTTAGAAGTGAGTTTGATTGATATGAAAATTTGTTACCATCTACACAAGCTAAACAGATGAAATGTGTGTCTACGTCCTCTGAAGCCTGAAAATGGTGGAAAAATTATAAGAAAAAGCCAATGTAACATCAAAACAAACATGTTTTCACACTGAAAGGTGAGAAGTTACATGTGTATCACCAGCTGTAACAGCTATAGAATGAGCATCTTCTATTTGACTGTCGTTCTCAAGAAACCTTGCACGCTATCGAATATACATTAGACATGAATCAAACAAACACTTACGAGTTGTTTAGAAGATATAGAAAGACACCTCAATAGGAGTCATGTTAGCAGTAGATTTGAAGAATCTATCCAAGAACGATCCCTCTGCTTAAAAAATAGGAGAAAGTAAAATCAATATCCTTAGATTAAAGAAGAATCACATAGAGGGCTTAAACAACTCACAGAGTTTGATTTGAGAGGTTATATTGCCAATAGCATGAAGAAGACCAATGGTTCCACAAGCATTATCAATAGTTTGTTTCATGAAGTAGACTTTATCACTATACACCTATCAATTCATACACACAGAACTAGAATGAGACTCGATTATAGAAACCAGTACTGTTCCTATCAAAACATTGATCATAAACACTCACCTTGTCTTTGATTTCTTTGTCTTGCTCAATCCTCTCTTTTTCACACTACATAGCAAAATCAGTGTATTAATTAATAACAAGAAGAGATTACATAGAATCATTAAATGGATTTCAAATTGATGATTACAAATCGAAGAGACCTCTTTGGTGATAGGGTAAAGGAAGAGAACAGCAAGAACAGGCTTTGGAACCATTTCTAGAAGTTCATCGTCTAAACCAAATACATCATTGCACTCTGCTTCATTAGTAGCAAGACCAAGTCCCCAAAGATACTGTATAAACAATTCATAGAAGTTGGAAATTGAAGAGTGGGGCAATACCTGATTCATAACTTCTGGGTTAGCTTCTGTTAAGGCTATGATCCTTAAACTCCATTATCAATTAGCTAAGAACTAGTACACTTGTATCAAAGAGTAGACTCATCACACATCATGAGAGCCTAAACTTCTAATGGCACATCACCATGAACAATCACATACAAGCATAACCCTTCTAAACCTATGAGATGAGTATTTATACTACTGAACTAAGCTAACCAACTCTAACAGACTTCAACTGACAGTTACAACGACTAGGCTATTTGAGTTACTCTTCTCTTAGTCACGTGTAACTCCTTCTATCTCATTTAACGTTCTACATGACTGATGCCACCTCAGCATACCCATGAGCGTATCAATACTCCCCGGTGGATGACAGCTTGCCCACAAGCTGTGTAAAAAAAGAATAGTGGTGCTGGAGATAAGGAGAACATGAAAGAGGTGTCCTTGATGTCCACATATGCAAGTTTGAAGTTGAACATCCAAGATTTTGATATCTTTTCTAACTTTATTTGACACTGATCTGTTCTATGAAATCTCCATCTATGCCATAACCAATATCTCCCGTGGAGTATATACTGCTGCAGTGCTGCTACCAAAAACATAACTTCCATCTTGTTTTTCTCCCACACCACAACGTTGATCTCCAGTCTTGGTTGTTTATATTTAAAATGCCAAGTTTTTAAAATTTTATGCTTCTTCCATTGATGAAAAATCAACAGCACCACCAAGAATGGTTCTTCAAACTTGAACTGATGTTGGAACAAATTCTGTTCCAAACCGTGAAAGATGATATCAACATCTGCTTTGAAATTAATCAAAACTCTGGCTGCTTTAATATTGTTCAACTCTCCTGCCTGACCTGTGGATGGTTGCTGCAATATTCTGACCTCTGATACACCATCCTGTTTACTAACTCTACCGTTTTCTTCCACCTGATTATTTTTATGAGAGTTCTCCTTCCAAATGTGATGAAAAATAGTATATGTCCCAAACTCTACAAACCACAGAATCTTCACCCCATCTTTAGTTTCTTTCCCAGTGGAAAAATGAATCATATTGGGGTTGTTGTAAGCTAAAACTGCAGAACCATCACTACTTCTCTCCATCTCACCACCACAAGAAAATAACAAATCAAGTCTTTGAAATTCTCTCATAGAATCCTTCTTTAAATTATGACCTCCTAGCTGAAACTTTTTAAACCTGAATTTCCAGTTCTTGTAAAGTTTCTTTGTTTCTTCCCTATCATAGGTCTTCAACACCACTTTATCTGCAAAAACATTATTAACTGCAACCCTTCCGTCACTGAAGAAACTTATATCCATGTTTTTAAAATGCACCTCCACAAGTCCACCATCTGCGGTTCTCAAAATATTTTGCATAATTGAATAAGCCGATCTGATCATTAGTGTAATTTGTATCTCGAATCTCCGAAAGCACTTTATTTGCATATCAACTTGGTGAATGCAATTTACATCTTGACCTGAATCCTCCTGGAGTTGATACCTCAATAAAATGTTTAGTGAACAACAAAGGTCTCTGTTCCGCTCCTCTTAACTCTGAAATCCCAATAGTTCTGACACAATTATTTCTCTCTTTCACCTTATTCCGATACTTAAGATGCAGCAATCTCATAATGATGTAAGCAAAAACAGCATGAATACCACCATAGTCCCTCCTCTCAAAGCCACAAAGATAGAAATGCCCATACTCAACTCAAAATCTTTGCAACTTTTTTTCATAATGTTTTTCATGAGACAAACCTTGTTTATATTTATATCTCCAGTTTTTGTAATACTTCTCAGGCTTCTCTTTACCAAGAACTATAGAAAACAAATGATCAACAAAAGATATACCAACATCATGTAACCATGATGCTATTGTATCTACAATACATGATGTTACACTGTAAGAACTGAGAACTATTGAACAAGCTGATGCAATTCTCAACACATATTCTGCAACTCCTTGATTGTCATTCAATCNAAATCTTTGCAACTTTTTTTCATAATGTTTTTCATGAGACAAACCTTGTTTATATTTATATCTCCAGTTTTTGTAATACTTCTCAGGCTTCTCTTTACCAAGAACTATAGAAAACAAATGATCAACAAAAGATATACCAACATCATGTAACCATGATGCTATTGTATCTACAATACATGATGTTACACTGTAAGAACTGAGAACTATTGAACAAGCTGATGCAATTCTCAACACATATTCTGCAACTCCTTGATTGTCATTCAATCTAACAGCAAGATTAGCAACACTTGCACTATTTTCTTCTTTATGTTCTATGTTTTCTTTGCTAGTTAACACATTGTTAGCTTTATTCACTGGTTCATCAAACTCCAAGGAAACACCATCGGCTTCTAAGATATCTACTATCTTAACATCATCACTAACTGGAACTGATGCAACACCAAATATCCTTTCAAACTCTATCCTAGAATCTGGTTGCTGGCTGCAAACATATTTATGGTTCAATATTTCTTCCAAGCTCAATCTACCAAAACGCAGAATTATTTTGTTTTTAAAATTCTGCCAAGACAAAATCGGTGCTCGGTTAAGCTCCCATTTCAACCATATCAAAGCCCCATCCTCTAAGCTCACAAAAACTTTCTCCAATAATATTGTTTCAGTCAACTGAGCTAGTCTACCAAATCTTTCTACACGAGCAATCCAACCATAGAGATTTTCACCCTTAAATTTTGGTAGTTCTACATGTTCAGACCTTTCATGTCTCCAAACTTTTTCATCATTGACTTTATTTCTATGTCCCACGTTTAGAAAAGATACCTGAGCTGGAGAAGAATCGCTAGCGGTGTGACTTGTTTGAGCTCCAAATTGACGTTGTAAAGACGTTTCCATCATTACTTCAAGCTCCGATTGCGATCGTTGAATATCAATGAGCCGCTCATCACTTTGTTCAACTTGTTTCAGCAGCGTATCATCTTTATTCACGTACGTCATCAACGATTGCCGAGGAATTTGAGAAACATGACTCGTCACCTCTAGAGAATGATTCGATTCCCTTGGACTGAGCATATGTTGTCGATCAAATGAATTGTTATTTGCTTTTCCTTGAATCTGATCTGAGGCCAAAAAATTTAGGTTCTGGAGAATGTTGTTCAACATAGTTTTGATCTCAGTTTGATCTTTCTGCCATAGTTGATGTACACGTTGAATCTCTGTCACCTGTGCATCTCTATCCACGCAGTTTGTAAGCTCGAGTTGATGAATTGGATTATCGTCGCCTTTGATTGATGATTCCATGATCGGCAACTGTAGTCTCATCTTCTCCACTGTCGCGTTTACTGNTAAGAACTAGTACACTTGTATCAAAGAGTAGACTCATCACACATCATGAGAGCCTAAACTTCTAATGGCACATCACCATGAACATTCACATACAAGCATAACCCTTCTAAACCTATGAGATGAGTATTTATACTACTGAACTAAGCTAACCAACTCTAACAGACTTCAACTGACAGTTACAACGACTAGGCTATTTGAGTTACTCTTCTCTTAGTCACGTGTAACTCCTTCTATCTCATTTAACGTTCTACATGACTGATGCCACCTCAGCATACCCATGAGCGTATCAGCTTCAAGTGGAAGCCATTTCTTAGCTGAATAACTATCGTCTATAGTCGCCATTTTCGTCACTTTCTGTTTCCCTCTCGATCCAATTTTACAGAAGAAATTAATTGAAAATAAACTCTTTTTTGTTTTTTCATTACTGGGCCTTACTGGACCGCAACGAGCCGGCCCAGTAACTAATATGATCATCTTAAATATATCTTTAGTTAAAATTTGAATTACTTATTAAAAACAATTTTATAGTGTTTGTTATTATCGTTAAGACTAGGTTGTACCCGCTCATAGCGCGGGTTTTTGTTAATATTTTTAAATCAATTATATATATATATATGTTAAATTCTGAAGATTTTGTTTTTACCTTTAAGTAATTAATTTGTATATATTTTTTTCAATACATGTTTGTAAAAACATTTTTTTATTATATGCTTGTAGTACATTTTTTTATGTTTGTTTTGTATATGATATGAAATTATGAATAATAATTATGATATATTATGTGGATGGTAAGTTTAACTATATAATTTACTACTCCCTATGCTTCATGATATATGTTGTTTTAGTGTTTTTCACACTTTTTAAGAAAGTAATTAATTTCAATGTACAGTAAAACCTCTTTAAATTAATACTCGATAAATTAATAAACACGATAAATTAATAAAATCTCCCGGTCCTGACTCGGGCCAATGTAAAAAATAGCAAAATTCGATAAGATAATAAGATAATAACTTTTTTGAAAGTCACATGTAAAAATATAGTCCCAATAATATCATAAATTAATAATTATAAATCTTAGACATATATAATTATAGACATATATAATTAAGTTAATTTAGTAAAATATGATTTCACTGTTGTTTATCTTTTCTTGAAGTTTGAATCTCGTTGTAGCTCATCCCTAATTTTTTTTATCACATCAAACACTTTTAGTGTTGTTTTATTGATCTGCATCTAAAAGTTGTAAAAAGTTATAGACGCTATAATTGATTCATACGCGTAACTGATTTGAAAGATGTCATAAAATCATCTTCTATTTATTTATCAGCATTAAGAACATAAACCACAAATTCTTCTAAATTCTGAAATTCTGAACATGAATTATTTTCATATGAATAGTTGAGTAGGCTATTAATAATTATTCCGATAACTAAGATTATTGATCACAACTTCAAGTTCATGAATATTGTTTTCATAAATTGAATCCTCTTCTAAATTCTTAGAGGCACAATTATCTGATCGAACTTTTTAGTGTGGAAATGTTTTTACTATTATCATTTGATGAACATTAAGTGTCCATGCATAAATTGTAATATTGATAACATTCACGAAATTCATATATGAATTTTTTTTAAAAGTTTTCGTTTACATTTAAAAATATTATAGATCGAAAGATATTTTTATAAATTAATAAATATTAATTTATACTATAAATTAATAAATATTAATTTATAGATAAATTAATATCACGATAAATTAATAAAATATCAAAGTGCCGACATTATTAATTTATAGAGGTTTAACTGTAGATGTTCTATACATTGAAAACCTAAAATTACAAATAAAATAAAACAAAATTAAAACCTAAAACTACATATAATTTGAAACAGAGGGAGTAATTACTATTTTTAAAATTTGTAGTTAAATTATAATGATTAGTGTATTTTATTTTATTTGATAAATAATTTTTTTAAATATATACTTTTTATAAATGTTTATATTTTAATTATTGGTAACAAAGATCTAACTTCCAGTATATTGATTTGTTATATAAATTTATGAGCATATACTTTTCTTTTAACTTCATACTTTTCCATTTTAAAATTATTATTAAAATTAATAATTATAAATGGAATCATTTATCTTTTTACTTCAAAAAACAGTGAATATAGTTTTTATGATAAGAGAATTTCTGAATTGTTTTAAAATTGATTGAAGAGATGGTGAACATTATGTATAATTGAGAGTGTTTGTTAATGAATTCAAAATATGAATTAGCAAAATATATGAATATATGTTCATTTTTTATTTATTATTTCTCAACTTTTTGATATTTTTATTTTATGTTTTTTTCATGTTTTTATTTTATTTTATTTTATTTTCTAATGACGTTTATTAGTACGAATTTGCATTGTTTTTTTTTGTAAACGACTGTATTGTTTTATTAAATTTATCTTTTACATTAACAAAAAAAATCTTGTAACATGACTTAAGTCTGTTTTATTAAAAAGTTGGAGAAAATATGACTCTAATATCCTTATAGGAGAAATTGACTCACATCAATAATATTCTTTTTATACATCTAGAGGAAAGTTATTAGCACATCAATGAAACTTATACAATTTGGTAATATATGAATATTGTCCCCAACTCATTAACTTGTCCATCTTGAAACTCGAGAGAGATTGAAGAGATTGAAGAGATAAAGAGAATCTTTATATTAATTATTAAATTGAAGCTATAACTTAAAAAACATATATCTTCTTAAGTGATTCAAAGTTTTATCCATTCTGTATGAGAGAAGAAACCACATTTCAAACATATTTGAGGTTGTATATGAAGAGTGTTAAGCAAACTTGAAACCACTTCCCCAACAGTAGCACACACCTTCTACCTCACATTTGAAAGCAATACAATTAAGTAAGATGCAAACTCTTTAAACAGAGGCATGAAAGAGGGTTTGGATGTTGATATTAATATACCAAGAAAACAAGCAATCTTCAGAAAAATAGAAAGAAAGATAAATCTTTATTTCCATGCATCCTCTGATATAATTGATGCTATATCAGCACAACCAATAAAGATCATAGCAAGTCAAAGACATCTTTTTGTTGTTCATTTTTTTCTCACTTTTTATATGGATTAGGCCTTTCTATTTTGGCATCGCATGCTTACCTTCATCTTTAGATAACAGAACCACCAAATTCTGCACAAAATGCAATTCTATAAACAACAACCTGAATCATAATAGAAAACACTAAATGATCAGGAACTCTGATAAACGAAAGAAGATAGTTGGTTTCTTATAAAACATTACTTGTCAAACATCCGCATTATCCGTTAGTCCATACTTCCAAATAGAAAGGAACGAAAGTGTCATAATAATAATATATGCATAACACTATATGTTCGGAAAGATGTTGAGACTTCTAATAATCAGAAAAAATGAAGACAATGAAAAGAGAATGACATACCTAAGAGCTGATACGCGAGAATGCTCAACAACGTCGTCAACCATAAAAATAGCATTTCTTCTAGCTCATGATGTTCTATAACCCCCTGCATTAACCTAACCAAAAAAATTTAAGTATCATAGTTAAGGAACAATTAAAAAATTAATTATTTGTCAAAATATGTCTGCATGTATGATATACTAATCAGTTTCAATAAACATAAAAGAATCATTAAAACTTTTGTGAGCCTAATTTATCCTTAAATTTTATAATTAGGCTAAGACTACACAAGCAAAACAACATTATTTCATATACTTGCATATTTGGCACTAATGAAGAAGTTAAAATAAGAATGATATTAAACCTTATAGCCATCCAATGTGTCATGTAGATGTTTAGTTATCCGAAATAGAACTTCCTCTTGAGAAGCCTGCATGGTCAAATACCTTGTGAAAGGTGAAAAATAATGTTTTATTTTTCAGCAAAAACCAAACCGAAAGTAAACAAATCTGAGAACTTTTAAATTGAGCAAACCCATTAAACAATAAATTGTAATTTGGTTATACATTTCAATCATAACACGTGAACTCGGCACCAAGTTAAAAGTATATACCTAGTGAGGTTTCCGGTAAATAATAGATTGCTCCTTGAATTTAAGTTTACATATGTATGCAACACTGTTTGCTACATGTATTTTAACATAGTGATCACAACACTATTTCTCAAGTATGAGATTATTTATTGATGTAGTCACCTACAAGGCACAATTTCAAAGAAAGAACATAATCAATGAATAATGAACATATAAAAATGATAAGTAACTTTAATGGACACCTTACTCCACTGGAAGATCTTTATCAAATTCTAAAATCTAAAATCTAAAATCAATACACCAACATGATCAAACTAATTAGATCGACCCCAAAATTTGCCCTTTAGATTGTTGTGTCCAAAAAAAAATTCAACCAATGCCTTCACAATGTGATTTGACGACCATAGGATAATGGCTGACCTGAAACCAATACCAATAAGAGGTATGAATAGCTAAAAATACTGCAGTGAATGTGATTTCATTTGAAACTTAGGTTGAACCTCATAGCTCAATTCAGAGACAAAATAGTTATTGACCAGACTGCAGAGTTTTTGCAGACCAGCGCAATAGAAGCATTCAAACCTACGATACCATAAGATTTTCCATGAACTTCAGGCGAAAGAGACACATGCCTTTGCTCCTTAGATTTGCTCCAACTTCACAAGCATACATTTGTGATGCATTTGGCTACAACAAAGTATCTAAATTGTTAATAAAAATTCGAGACGATAAAAATATTATCATCACAATACAATTACTGTGACTAATTTTAGACAATTGTGAACGGTTGTAATGAATTCGTTACAACTATGATGATATATGATTACTGAGTGTAGATCTGCTGGCTTGAGTGAGAAGCGACCGTCCTGATTAAACGTTTTGCCATTAGCTTCCTTGTTGCTCCCATTGCTAAAGACTCACTAATCTGGTTCACCTGTAGTAGAGGAGGCAGAACCATAACAATGTCAGAGACTAACTAAGATTCATGACAACTCGTGTATACAAACTTAAGAAGTATTTAAATCATCAAACATATGTAAATGACCTTTTAAACGGAATACTAAATTAAGATATAAGGATATATATACCCTCATACGGTAAGATAGAATCAGTGGAGTAATGATTTTAAACTTGAGTTCTTCACAAAGAAGCTTCTCATAAATAGTTTGATCAAACAAAACCATGTTATTCACCTTCACCTTTTGCTTTCCCTTCCTTGACTTTTTTCCAGTTTAAACATAAACTTTTTTTGGAAATTAATTACGCACCAAAGTCCTGAAGAATGTAACATAATCACAAAATTGAAGACATTGTTTATATAACCAAAGTTGAATTATAAAAATAATCGTTCGAGAAATGAATTTCAAAGACTTAAGTTATCAGATTTGTGTTCAAATCTACCAGAAAGGATATCAGATAAATAGGAAAGTTAAATTTAAATTTCTCAAACCTTGTACACATAAACACATAAATAGATCATTTTTTTGTATTTAAGTCTACAATAACCATAGCTAAACCAGTAGATCACATTGAATGAGTAGTATAGAGATGGAATAGTGAAGAAACAAACCTTCTTCTTATTATTTCCACGTCCAGATTTTGCTAGGTCCAATGAAGGCGGTGGAACCTTATCCTTTTTTGGTGCCTAAAACACCACAAAAGATTAAAAAAACTAGATATCTAGAAAAAGAGAAAGAAAGCGATACATATTACACAAAGAGAGACAGTGAGTTAACCATGGTGATGTCAACGGATACAGAGCAATAATCAACGAGCAGAGCAGAAATGAAAGACGAGATGCTCACAGAAACGACAATGAGAGACTCAGGGAAACGACAATGAAAAAAATGCAGAGTGGTTTTGTTGATGTCAAATTATGGTTTCAGTGTTCTTTGTTGTATTTTAACACAAATTAAGAAATGATGGCTTAAATTGGTGAGGATTCTGAATAGTTAGGGTTTTAGAGAAAGGAGCATAAATCTATATCATTTTTTTAAATTTAGTGAAAAATATTTCTTTTAAATGGGAGAGGTCAGATGTGTTACTATTTTGCGTTGAAAACTAATAAATTAAGAGTTATATCGTCAGTTAGAGAAGATAAACAATCGAATATTGTTATTGGAAAACGAAAAGATTTGGTTATTTTAATAAAATTTTTTTATAAAAGAAGACACGTTCCATTAATAGGTGTCGCACCCCAAATAAATGTAATAGGTTATTAAGAAAACTTGAGATAAACTACCAAACTACAAACAAAATTAGGGACTAAAATAAAAAAACGACATGTGGCGTCCATATAAACTGACACGTGTCGTCACCAGAAGAGAAATTTTAAGTATTATAGTATAGAGTAGGGTTTAACCCGCGCTAAGTGCAGATGTATTGATTTGATGCTTTTGTAAATCAATTTTTTTGGTATTTATATTATTTTTAAAAATAGTTAAATTATTTTCTCTTCTTTTATATATTTTTACGTTATAATTTGTACAAATTTAAAATATACATTAATTGAATAGAATAGTAGGTAAAAGTAAATATATTCTATTTTGTTATATTTTTTTACTTTAAATCGTAGATTCAAAATTTTCTACGTACGGTTTATTTTACAATACTAAATCATAGATTCAAAAAATATTTTCCTG
>KE159303.1:34566-44737 GCA_000411055.1 Leavenworthia alabamica | reverse complement strand
CGACGGTCGGTGCATTATTTTTCTAAGGCTCAAGAACTTGTTTACTGTCCCTACAAATCACCACATGATCTTTTCATGTGCGTTGGCCTCACTTACACAGTACCGACAATCACTTCCCGGTAGGTCACCCATCCTAGTACTACTCCAGCCCAAGCACGCTTAACTGCAGAGTTCTGAAGGAGTGGTTGACCGAAAAGATAAATGCACTTTGGTGATATAGGTAGCCAAATCAAATGTTTTAAGTTTCTTTTCATGCACCACCATACCAGAACATGAGATGTTACAATACCCATCTTGATTTTTTATTGGTGATACAAAATAATACTAGAAACTTTACATTCAAAGTTAATTTTATTTTGCTTTGTTTTATTGGAAGCTACAAGAGAGACTTTGGAATCCAACTCCAGGAAACAACACTGTAAAGCTAACCAACCAAGCCGTTGCTTGGGGCCTTAGGAATTTTATAAGTTTTTAGGGCCAATTTATGTAAAATATTAATATACATGTATTGATAAGGGGCCAAATTTTTTTTGTTTTGCTTATACACTTCAGAATCTCAGGGCCGGCACTACAACAGTATCCATTCTTGGCATCTTCTAGTAATGCTTAGCAAAGTCACCGACTGTGAGTAAACATGCTGGAAATTTCCAAAGGAGATTTGAAAAATCGTACCAAAACTCACGTGAAGAAGAAGACTAATGAGTCTAACGTGAAAAACATTTCATACATAGACTTTTAGTAGTAAATAGTAAGTCAAGCTTACTGCTTTTTACTTTTTTCTTAGTAGTTTGTCTGTATATATTTGTTTTTTCTTTTGTCTTTTTTCTTTTCTAACAGATTTGTTGTAAACCACATACAGGATTTGGAAGACAGGTTATATTGTGTTCTTACTAAAAAAATTAATTTCTTTTTGTTAAAAGGAAATGAGATGTGGAAGTACTCTTGATACATTTTTTAAATGTTTAAAGACTTCTACGTATATGTCTTTGAAGCTCAGAGAATGCAACTTATTACAAATAAAAATATGTAAATGATTTCCAGAGGTTCATGTATAGAATCATTAGTTGTTCTCTTGTGTAGCGGGAAGAATTTGTCCATCACGAGGGATTTCATATATGCAAAACCATTCGTTAAAGATCCGAGTGTTGCGGAGAGAATTTGATCATCATAGGAATATCGTAAATGTAAAACCGATTATCAAAAAATATTTATATCATAAAATCATTATAAATAAAATTTTATTTTGCAAGTATAAAAATTTGTAATAGAAAATAAATAAAAAGGTAACAAGATTTCTTAGTACTACATAGAACTTACAAAGGTTTGTTGATACTAAACAGATATAACAATTTTGAAAGCAAGCTTTTTTGTTACATTCAATTTAAAATAAAAATAGAAACCCTCTTAAAAATTTGGGATGCCAAATTGCAAGATAGAAAACATACACTATACACATGACCGAGTGTAAACTTCTCATGGACGAAATGTATATCAATCTCTACATGTTTGGCTCATTGATGTTGTACTAGGTTTGATGATAAGTATATCACATAGATGTTGTCACAGTAAACTAGAGTAGCACATTGCAAATTAATGTGCATTCCTAGCAAAACGGTTCACAATCATGTGGCTTCTGAAATGGTATTAACCACACCCCTATACTAACCCTGGCACTTGAGCAGAATATAGTTGGTTGTCTCTTAGAAGAAGACCAAGAGCTGAGATTGTCTCCACAGAAAACACAATAACCTAAAAGATACTACTAGTGTTCTTCTAGTAATGCTCAGCAGAGTCACATAATTTTTAAAATAGTTAAATTGTAAAAGAGTAATTATGGTGAAAATTTCCAATGGAAATTAGAAAAATCATACCAAAACTTATTAAAACGTATTGTATGTTAGTTTTATATATTCTGATATGATGAGAGATTTTGAGAATTTTTGAGTATAAAATAAAGAAGACGACACAAAAATTTATTAACGGGGTTCGAATAACCTACATCTCGGGACCAACTCCAGAATTCATCTACTAGAAAATACAGCAACTCCAAGTTACTAATTGGATATAACAATATAACATAACGCGTTTCTAGAATTACAATGACTTTATCTACTAACATAGACAGTAACTCGAACTTACTAGTTGGATAAAACGTCACGCTACCTAGATTTACAATACAAGAACAATACCACCAAGAGAACTTCTCTGTAGTGAGGCAATGCCCAACACTGGTGTGCTCAACAATAAGACAAGACGTGTAACCTTTCTGGATTGTGGCTACAGTCTATTTATATGCCCACACTGAGCTAAATCTTAAGCTTTACAAACTAAGGCTTCTCTGTTGCACACAGTCCATGTGTCGTACAAAGTCTCTCTGTTGCATACAATCCATCTGTTGCACACGGTCTGTCTGTCGCACATAACCCTTTTGTTTCACACAGTCTATTTGTTGCACTAGGCCCATCAATGACACAAGGCCCAAGTTATCTTTTTTTACGTAAATTTCAAAGCCCATATTTATCTTTAATCAAACACAGAGCCACGTTATCATACCTGATATGTGACTTTTTTTATGGCTTCAGTTCATCATAAATCTCTTCACCACGTCACTTGCTTCACATATGTTCAACTATGTTCATGTGTAGTGCAGTCTGTAGCATCTGATGTAGAGCATTCTCATCTGTTGTTCTACATCTTCATCTATCGCAGTGCAATATATATCATCTGTGGCAGCATAATCTTGATCATTTGTTGTAATGCAGTATGTTCGTATATTGTTCTGCATTATCATTTTCGGTTTAAAATACAGTTATAAATATACTTTCATTATCTCTCTTTGTTACTGAGTTTTAGACCATAAATATACATTGTCTATTGGTCTGCATCTTCATCTTGACTCTAACAAACAGTTATAAACATACTTTCATTCTCTGTCTTTGTTTATGAGTTGTAGACTTCAAGCTTATCTTGTAACTCAATATATCAGCTACATAACTGACACCATCACACACTAACATTCTCTTTTTTGATGGTTGAGTTATAGCTCTCTCGATCTAAAATCTTCACTCTCTCCCATTTAAGCTTAGTTTGGTACTTGAAGCTATATATATAAAAAGGTACTCGTTCTGGTTTTCTGGTGCAAATTCGGATTTCAGAAATAATTTTGGGTTTTTGGTAAGAAAAAACCCAAAACATTTGGGTACTTATTTATTTCGGGATTTTTCTGGATTTGAGATTTTAAACCTGAACTAAACCGAATCCGATTGGGTATCATTCGAATCCGATCTGAAAAATAAAAATTATTTCATAGAAGTGTATGTGTCAAATCTGATAAACCCGAACTCGATTGAGTTTTACACAAATTTGACTCAATGGATATTATGCACAGAGCTAGTTTGATGGAAGAGTTATTTTTTCAGGCCAAAAAAAATAATACAAATCAATTGACAATTGACATAGGCAAAAAGATTAAAAAAAACAAATAAATTAGAAAATAATATTTTTTCGTAGAAATCCAGTATATAAATAGATACAATGAAACCATGTTATCATCACAATTTCTCTTTTCTTGGGATCCCATACTGATAAAATAAAATAAAAAAGTAAAAATAATTAAAATAAGATGAAAAGCTCTTGGAACTCAATCATTACTCTTTCTTTTATCTTCTTTCTCACGTTTCATTTTCAAAATGTGTTTACTACTTCTACTAAACACTTGTGTCATCCTGAACAAAAAGAAGTACTTCTCCAGTTCAAGAATGAGTTCAAGATTCAGAAGCCTTGTTCTTTGGACAGTATCGAATCCGGTCTCTATGGGTTACCAAAGACTGAGTCATGGGTTAGTGAAGGTGACTGTTGCTTATGGGATGGTATCAGCTGTGATGCCATTTCCGGGGATGTGACTGAGCTGAAGCTTGACTACAGCTGCCTCCATGGTCATCTCAACTCTAAAAGTAATATTCTTAAGCTTCAAAAACTTCGTTTTCTTGATCTTTCTGGAAATAAGTTCAATGGTGATATCTTATCTTCACTCGGAAATCTTTCTCATCTCACTATTCTCAATCTTTCTGGGAATAATTTCAGTAGTGAAATCTCATTTTCACTTGGAACGATTTCTCATCTCACTATTCTCGACCTTTCTAGGAATAATTTCACTGGTGAAATCCCATCTTCACTTGGAAACCTTTATAATCTTACCACTTTAGACCTTTCACAAAATCATTTCAATGGTAAAATCCCATCTTCATTAGGAAACCTCTTTCATCTCACCACTCTTGACCTTTCATATAATAATTTCATTGGTAAAATCCCATCTTCACTTGGAAATCTTTCTAGTCTTACAGATCTTTCTCTTAGGGTAAACTCTTTTAGTGGTAAAATCCCATCTTCACTTGGTAATCTTTTACAACTTAGTAATCTTTACCTCTCACAAAACAATTTTGTTGGTGATTTCCCATCTTCTTTTGGTAGATTAAACAAGTTGGTTAACTTAGTTGTTGACAACAACAAGTTTAGTGGTAGTTTTCCCTTTACACTACTAAACCTAACAAGTTTGTCACAACTATTAATCTCTCATAATCAATTCACAGGCTTCCTTTCTCCTAACATTAGTACTTCACTTCCCAACTTGGCTTTCTTTAAAGCAAATAACAATGCTTTCACCGGAACTCTCCCGTCGTCGCTCTTCAGTATTTCTTCATTGACTTATATTGATTTAGAAGATAACCAACTCAATGGCACTCTAGAGTTTGGGAATATATCTTCAGCATCTCAACTAGGAATCTTATTCCTTGGTGATAACAACTTCAAAGGACCAATCCCTAAATCTATTTCCAAGTTAGTAAACCTTCAGATGCTTAACCTTCCTCATGTCAATACTCAAGGCTCAGTTGATTTTAACATCTTTTCGAATATGAAGTCACTTCAACATCTTCGTTTATCTCATTTGAACACTACCACTATGTTTGACTTGAATTCATTCTTATCATGTTTCAAGTTACTACAGATGTTGGATCTTTCAGGCAACCATGTTTTAGTCACAAACAAGAACTCAGTTTCGGATCCTCCATTGTTATGGAAACTTAGCTTATCAGGATGTGGTCTCACTGAGTTCCCAGAGATCCTAAGAATCCAACATAAACTACAAGCTTTAGATGTTTCCAACAATAAAATTAATGGTCAAGTTCCTGCATGGTTATGGACATTCCAAGATTTGGAGTACTTGAATCTTTCCAACAACACATTCACAAGTTTCGAAAGATCAACGAAACCAGGTCTATCCTCGGCTCGGCGACCATCTATGGATTACTTTTCTGGAGCCAACAACAACTTCACCGGAAGTATACCATCTTTCATATGTGAAATGAACTCTCTAACCATTCTTGATTTATCTAACAACAAACTCAATGGTTCAATCCCTCATTGTATGGAGACTTTCAGTACTACTCTTCGAGCTCTAAATCTTAGGAAGAATCATCTTACAGGAGATCTTCCAGAGAAGTTATCCGAAAGTCTAATTTCGCTTGACATTGGTCATAACCATCTTGTGGGAAAGCTTCCAAGATCATTGATCAATATCTCTTTTCTTGAGGTTTTGAATGTGGAAAGCAACCAAATCAATGACACGTTTCCATTTTGGCTGAGTTCTTTAAAAAGGCTACAAGTTCTTGTCCTTCGCTCCAATGCATTTCATGGATCAATAAAGAAAATTGGATTTTCGAAGTTGCGAATCATCGATATATCAAGTAATCACTTCTTTGGAACTTTACCATCAGATTTCTTTGTAAATTGGACTACAATGTTGTCACTTGAAGATAAGTCTAATGCAGAGTACATGGGAACAAGCTATTACAGTGATGCTGTGGTTTTAACAAATAACTCACTTGGAAAAAATGTAGATCAGTCCAATGGAGAGTACACAGATACAAGCTACTATAGTGATTCAATGATCTTGATGAATAAAGGTGTAGCAATGGAGCTGGTACGTATCTTAAAAATCTACACAGCAATCGACTTTTCAGGAAACAAATTTGAAGGAGATATTCCAAGATCTTTAGGTTTATTGAAAGAGCTTCATGCACTCAACTTAGCAAACAATGTTTTCGCCGGCCACATCCCATCATCTATGGGGAACTTGGTAGCTCTCGAGTCGTTGGACGTGTCTCGAAACAAGCTTTCAGGAGAAATCCCACAAGAACTAGGAAGCCTCTCTTTTCTTGCTTATATGAACTTCTCTCATAACAAGCTTTCTGGTCTAGTTCCAGAGGGAACTCAGTTTCGAAGGCAGCCTTGTTCTTCTTTTGGAGACAATCTAGGACTCTACGGCCCTTCGCTTGATGAAGTTTGTGTAGATATCCGCGCTAAAACATCGCATCAATCTGTAATGCCAGAGTCTAAGGAAGGTGAAGAAGAAGTGATAAGTTGGATAGCTGTTGCAATTGGATTAGTACCTGGTACTGCCTTTGGAGTGATGATGGGATACATATTGGTTCGTTACAAACCAGAGTGGTTCAAGAACTCTTTTGGTAGAAGCATAACAAGAACTCATTGAAGAGGTAATGTTCTTAAGTTGGAAGTATTTTTTTATTATATATTTATAAATGTGTAACCAAATAAAAATAGTGAATTAATCTTCTTTTTTTGTAGCTTTGAAGAAGAAAATAAAAGGAATCAATTCAGACTAAATAAAAAGAAAAATGTTTTGGGGAAAAAGCTATCTATACTTTTATATATTTTTACGGTTGATATTGTAGTAGTTGTTACTTGTTTAGCATCATGTCTTTTTATATATATATATATGAAATGGAATGAAATGTTTTATTTAGTTTTGTTATGTCGTATCATATGTGTCCTTAAATAATGCAGATGGGAAAAAACTAGTGGCAAAAATTACATTGATGATTTGATCTACAACATCTAACTACACTTGATATCATTTTGTTGACTGATGCTTACAAATTGTGGTATTTGGTAGAAACATACGCAAAAATATAACCACAGCTTATTGAAGAGGTAACGTACTTAGCAGGCCCGGTTCTATGGTAAGGCAAATGAAGCATTATGGTTTAGGCCACATTATATTTTAATAATAATTGGGCTGGGTCACGTTTCTTGTTTAACAATAAGGTGAAATGGTCATGTGTTTTTTTTTCTAACGTTTTCTTTTTTCTTTTTCTAAGTCATATCATTCTCAACTATGGCCCTGTTTGGTTGGTTGTACATTCGATGTTTATATTCAAATGATTCATTTATATAGTCTAACGAAATTATTCATTTAGATGTTGTTTGTTTTTGTTAATTTTTTTTATTTCTCATATAAATAAATAATTTAGATGAACATGAAAATTGATATTGATTTATTGTTGAAATTATATTTTTCACGAATTATATTTTGGTTTGAATTGTATTTTCGGAAACTTTGTTTCAAAGTTTTGGCTAGAAATTATTTTTGGTTGAAAATTATATTTGAGTGTATTTAGTAGAAATTCGTATTTTCACATTTTTGTGAAAAATTATGTTTCTCCGTTTTTGGTAGAAATTTTGTTTCTATATTTTTGACAGAAAAATATATCTTGAAAATTTTGACGGAAAAATATATTTTCGTTATTTTGACTGAAAATTGTGTTTCTATTTTTTTTTTGGAAAAATCTATGATTTTGGCAGAAAAATATATTTCCGTGTCTTAGATGGAAAATTGTGTTTATATTTTTTGGCGAAAAATTGTGTTTACATGTTTTTGTCGAAAATATGTATATTTTTTATTTTTAGCTAAAACTTTGTTTCAACGTTTATGACTGAAACTTATGTTTCTATATTTCTGTGTGTTAGATAGAAAAATATGTTTCTGCATTTTTACAGAAAAATATATTTTTGTGTGTTTTTACGGAAAACCGTATTGTTGTTTTTTGGCAGAAAATTGTGTTTTCATATTTTTGATGGAAAATTGTGTTTACGTATTTTGATGGAAAATAATTTTGTATTTACTTTCTATTTTTCTATTTATAATTTATTTTTAAACTAAATTAAAAAATAAATCATTTCCATCCAAATGATCCAATTTGGATCATTCAAATAGATATCAAAATTTATCCTAAATTTTATAGATAATTCAAATGATTCATATCTCAATGAATCATTCAAATGGTTAATAATTGTTACAAAACAAATAAAAATAATCATCTCTATTCAAATGCATCATTTGGGTGGATAACCAAACCGGGTCTATGTTAATTATTTTCTTTTAGACCCTATTTTTCTTTCCAGTATTTAGTTCTAAGCAACCATCTGCAATTGGTTGATTACAACATCAAGTACAATTAAATTTAATTTACTTTTTACTTTAAATTTAATTTATTTTAAAATTTAAAATTCGTTTTTCTAATCAAATATTTTATAGTAGTTGATGTCTAATGTACATGTACTTAACTTAAAGAGTTAGATTCAGTTTTCTCATAGTCCAGTCGAGCTCTCATAGTCGTAGTAGCAGGGGCGGACGCAAGTGTAAAAGGCGGTGTATTTGCC
The DNA here is from genome assembly GCA_000411055.1 of Leavenworthia alabamica. NCBI lineage: Eukaryota > Viridiplantae > Streptophyta > Magnoliopsida > Brassicales > Brassicaceae > Leavenworthia > Leavenworthia alabamica. The sequence goes on along the minus strand of KE159303.1, from coordinate 36,217 downwards.
ACTCCTATAATTTTTTAAATTGGTATAATTTATATTAAATTTTTATTATACATCATTTAATTAGTTAATATATGTTTCCATTTCTTTTGCATATAATTAAATTATGTTCTAAATCCGTCTCTTCGTAATCAAATTATGTTCTAAAACCATGCTGAATGGTCTTAGTTTTTATCTACTTCAACGACAGACCATGCTTGTGTCCTATTGCATATAAGCATTAAATAACGATGTGGTCATGGTTATGGCTCACTTACAAACAGTCCTATGTGATATTATAATACTAATACCAAAGTTATGAGAAACTTTGCATCTAGAAAAGGCATTGAACCCATTACAACAAAAATTATTATAAAACATTTGAATAATCTATAGACGAGACATTGTCCATGTGTTCATGACTCACAGAAGATAAAAATATGCACCACTCGATTTTTAAAAATATATTACTAATATTCATTGTTATTTTGCATTAATAGTTTCATTAAAACCAATCAACATTAACCTAACATTGTAATAAAATACAGGTGAAGAAGATTTAATTAAACTCCTTTGTTAATTATTATTGAAAGCTGTGTCGAGCCCCGTACATTTAGGAGGCTCCATTTTCTCTGGATTTTACTCAGGAGACTCTCTATTTTTATACAATGCTTTTGCTAAAATAAAATAAAAAAATAATAATAAACAATGCTTTTGGTAATATTTATTTTCCCCAGAAGTCACACGTAATGTCTTTATCTATATTATATATTGAGCATTATTGGCTACAAATAAAGTAATTTATTTTCATTTTTATTTGTAATTAATTTTTGTTTCATCGAAATTATTGAAATAATAAAATATCTCTGTGCGTAAAAATATAAGTTTAATAAAATATATCAGTGGTCCTATAGTATTTATGATTATATAATACATATGGCTAGTATATAATACATATTAATTTGATGAAAATAATAATAATTCAAAAGTAGAAAAATATCTTCATTCACACAAAAATAGTTAATCGCATGTCGTCCATTATCTGTACAGAGCTAAATTTTTTCACCTATCATTCTTCTGCTTTACTTTTATTTATTTATTTATTTAATTATTTATTTATTTTTGTATGTATATGAACACTATTGAGTTTGAGTAGAATTTTGAATAAAATTTTAGTTTTAATGGTAAAATAGAATTCTAAAATTGACACCACTTTTTTTTGTTTCAATAAATTAAAAAATGGTCAGAATAATCTATAATAGGTCAATATTAATTTGCTATTTCTATTAGTTTTTTTCAGTTATTATTTTTGGGACAAAGTGTTTTTAAATTTAAAATATTATTTTTATTAGTTAATCAAATGCTGTGCAGGTGAATCATTATTTAAATATTTATAATTAACGACAAAAATTATATTTCATCAAAAGCAACTACTTTTCTCCCAACCATATCAGTTCCTCCTACATGGGCATCGAGATCTGCCCAGCGCCAAGCCATAAAAGATGGTTAGGTCTACTTGACTCTGTTGGCTGATGACATTCAATAATATATTTTTTTATGAAACCATTATGTGGGGAATTGTTTAAACTTATCTTTGATTACTACTAATATTTTCACCTGATTTTGTAACACTTAACTGAAAAGGTTAAATAGTATTTTAGAGCATATTGATATA
>KE159302.1:256775-271406 GCA_000411055.1 Leavenworthia alabamica | reverse complement strand
ATTTTACATCTGTGAAGGCCAGCCCGATCGGGCCACTCAAAATAACAGAATTCTGTTTCGCGATTTTTGGTTATTAAAACGGTTGTAAACGAATTAAATCATAAGTTTTTCTCTATCTAAACTCTCTAAGGCGGTTTTGAAGCTCTGGGATCTCTCTAGAACATTGAATTCGAATTGGACAAGTTCTTCTAATCCTTAATCTCAATTTCATTTTGCTGATTTCAATTATGTACTCTGTTTTTGTGAATTGATGTTGTGATTTTGATTTGATGATGAGTGAGTAGTTCAATTGCTAGATTGCTAGGGTTCTATGGATTTGGTTAGGGAATTGAACTTAGATAGGATGTTAGATCATGGATTCATTATCACCTACATTGAATTTGCTAATCTGATTCACTTGATCAATGAGTTAGATCATGTTAGGTTAGATTCACATTTCGAAAGCTTGTGAACTACTGGAACTAGTGTAGATGATGCGGTTAAATCCTAAGCCAACGGAAGCTGAGTGTTAGGATACCATAGACATATCAAACCTTTGATTAATGCATGCTCGGATTCTGAATCATTAGCTGCCATAGTTGCGGAAGTAGTATGGTAGGTCGTTTGTGTTTGAGTCTGATGCGGTTTAGTAATGATCCTGCATAGTAGTTTGATTTCCGAAACCTCAATCCCAGCTCCTAGTACCTAATGCTTTCTTTACTGAGTTTTAAACCTTTGTTAGTTAATCTTTAATTTGATGCAGAACACATTTTCTCAATATACTTTGTCTCAGTTTAGTTTTTGAACTTTACGTATCATTGTGTGAACATTGCTCCATGTGGATTCGATACCTTTTATACTACTGTATAGACTGTGCACTTGCAGTATATCTAGGAGTACTACACCCCTTTAGACAGCCAAAATGCCGTCTAATCCTCAATACTCACTTTGCCTATACATCCGATAGGCAAAATATCTCACCATGATCACTAAACCTGTGACCATAGACCAAGTCCAGTCCACTATCAACAGTACACACCCATGACATTGACTGTCTGCTAAATAGACTCACAATTTCACCCCACATACATGTCTAACACAGTCCCACACGGACTGCCAACACCCTCTCAAGTTACTACCCCTCTCGCGGTATTAATCCCACACAATGTCAATAAAACCACTAACATCTATACGTTATTATCACATACCAATCTGAGACTTACCATGAACCCATCCTACAAGGCTTAAGAGATGACATACTCAACTCTTAACTACAGTAGATTGTCCTAGAAACAACTCCCCTCTGATACCAAATTGACATGACCACCCCCGTGGTGACGTACTCGACATGAGTTTTAAAAACTTTTACACAAAAACATATACTACAATAAAAAAATCTATAAACATAGCATAGGACAAAACATGAACCACAAGGCACTACATGTCCCAACACCTCTATACACTACGTCCCGTATGTCATCTCCAAAAACTCAGCCCCTGGGTCCACGTGCTCCATGCCTCCTCTCTTTACCTACACCCAAGAGAGAGCGGTCAGTATATCATAATACTGAGTGAGGCGATCTTCCCATCTACCGGCTCCGCTACAGGATCCGGTTAACCTCGGGTAACACCTGATACGCAATGCACAATAACACGCAATAACACATAATCAACACAGAGATATATTGAGATGATCACCGTATCTCCCACACATAACACCACATAGTGCACTATGACTAACACCTGTAACCGATATCCAACCTCGGTCACGATATCATAAAATAATAACAACAAACACATAAACAATCACGTGTCTACGAGACACATCCAAGCATATGCAACACGTATCAAATGATATCCTAAGTTGAACCGGGGCTTCCTGCTAACCACGGTCCCGCACTCACCTCGTAAGTCGAATAACGATCAATCCGTCGTGCGCCTTCCGAATCTGATTCATACAGAACGGTATAACATGATCGATAGAATCGAAATACAAAATAAAAAAATTTTAGTCATGTTACCCGGTCGGTCCTAAGTCACCCGACCGGTCTATCCTTAGAGCACCAGACCGATCCAGTCAGCACTCGACCAGGTGCATGGTCGATCTCGGCCACAACTTGACCAAGCACCCTACCTGTTTGTTTTCACCCAATCGATCGAGGCTGGATGTCACCCAGTCATTTCACCCGACCGTGGTGTGTTCCACCCGATCGATCCATTCCCAACAAAAGTAGTGACCGACCTAAAACTCACCCGGTCGATCCATCTACTTAGCCCGATCGATAATGCTCACGGCCAGACATGGCCAAAGCGTTTTCATGGCAAAAAACTCATTCCACAACTCCCCAAACTCTAAATCAAGGAACCTAACTAATATCCAAGAGTTTGTACCTTGATTAACACTTATTAGAACTCTAAAAACTCCTTGATTCCACTTGAATCACTTTATACTTTTTCCTTCTCTTGAAATCAAAGCAAGTACAACACCACCAATGAGTTCCTAACTTGGAAATCAAGAGTAAAGAGGTAAGAATAAACTTATTTTACCTCAAAATTCTCTTCTTCCTTCTCCCTTTTCTTTCTTCTTTCTCTCCTCCTTATTCTCTTCCTTTCTTTGCTTCAAACAGAGGTTTTTCTCTGTTTTTCACGGCCAGTTTTTTTCTTCAATCAATCCAAGGTCGGCCAAGCTAATGGGCTAAGGCCCAAGTTTGAAATTAACTTCACCCGGTCAGGTAGAACGTTTCACCCGACCGGTCCATGTCCAAAATGGCCCGAGCAGTACATTAAACCATTTGACCAATCTCTCTACAACTTCACCTGGTCAGTCCAACAATTTTACCCGACCGGGTGACTTCCAAACCAGTCACCAATCACTCTAAACACATCCCGAGCACCTCTCAAAGTTCCCCAAAACATTTCGCGAGGTTCCCCGATGTCACACTCGTGCACTGATTTCACAGGGTTGCCCCTGACATAACATAAGGATGCTATCTTTTTTGTAGTGGACCGATTCTCTAAAATGGTACACTTCATCCCATGCTTCAAGACAAATAATTCAACTCACATAGCTGATTTGTTCTTCCGGGAAGTTATACATTTTCATGGTTTACCTAGAACTACTGTCTCAGACCGTGACACTAAGTTCTTAGGACACTTTTGGAGGACTATTTGGAGAAAGCTAGGCACTAAGGTTCTCTTTTCCACTACTTGTCATCCTCAGACTGATGGGCAAACTGAAGTGGTAAACCAGACCTCGTTTACTCTCCTTAGGGCATCCATTGGGAAGAATGTGACCAATTGGGTGGAATGCATCCCTTATGTGGAATTTTCCTACAACATTGCCACTCATTCCACCACCAAGATGTCACCATTCAAGATAGTTTACATTCTCAAACCTTGACACCAATGGATCTCGCCATAGAAAAATTTGATCAAATGGTTAGCCAAGATGGACTGACTAAGGTTGAACTCATGAAGAAGTTGCATGCAGAAGCAAAAGCCAACATAGAGAAGAAGACAGAAGCATTTGAGAAGAGTGCTAACAAGCGTAGGAAGGATATGGTCTTTCAACCAGAAGACTGGGTCTCATTGCACATGAGGCCAGAAAAGATTCCCAAGGAAAGAAGCGCCAAGTTATCACCAAGAGGAGATGGACCATTCCGGGTCTTGGAACGGATCAACAACAATGTCTACCAATTTGAGCACCAAGACGAGGTAAACATTTCCTATACCTTCAATGTTACTGACTTGTCTCCTTTTATTGCAGGAGATGAACCAGTTCTGAGGTTAGAAGCTTTAGAAGAGGGTGGGAATGACGAGGTCATCCAGGCTAATACCCTTGTACCAAGGTAAGAACCTCTAGTAACCAGATGTAAGAACAACATCACCAGCATGCCAACCTTCAAGGATGGTCCCATGACAAGAAACAAGGACAAACACCTTTGTCTGATGTTCATCAAAGCTATCCAAGATTTTTTGGACAACCAGCCGTCTAAACCAACCCATAGAAGCCAAGTGACAAGTGAAAATCTCACATGGCCTCTCTTGAAGACATCATCGTTCAAAGAGATCTTCACAATCACCATTAGTTGAGGGCCTCAAAGTCAGTCAGGAATTGCACTATTTTTCCTCTAGCCCGAGTTTTATCTCATTTGGTTTTCCGGGAAGAGTTTTTAATGAGGCCATACACTTAGATTGCATGTTGTTGTTTGCATTCTTTTCCATCAAGAACAATATTTTATTTATTTAAAATATTATGAACTTTGATCTGCACCAAGGTATTTTCTGAATTATCAATTTAACATTTTAGTCTACTTGGTCCAAAATAATTTGGACCAAGTCTTCAAGATTTAACCTAGTCGTTTTCGGTTAAAATCTTGTGATTTATCACAGATATTTTCGGATTGGATCAAGAGATTAAAGCCCAAGATATATGAAGATTTAAGAAGATTTAATCAAGTCTAAAAGCCCAAAGAATCAAGACATAAAATCTTGGCCAAAAGATCAAGATCTTTTCTATTTTTGTTTTGGTTAAAACTCTTTTTGTCAAGGTTCTTTTATTTCCATTTTGTTTAAGTATTTTTACCATTTCTTTGTAACTCTTTTGTGCAAGAAGAATGTTATATTAGACGCCTTATTCTTTGAGAATAATCAACACTTTTATGATAAAAACACTTTTCTTTAAACACACCTTCTAGTCAAGTTTCTCCTACAAAACCCTAGTCTCTTGTTCTTTGTGTGAGAAGCCCTGGAACTAAGAAACCCTACACCGTATAAGAGATTTTCCATATCTCTTTTTGTGTATTCATCTCATCTTCAAACCCTATCTTAGACTTCACAAGAAAGAGCTTGTTTCCAGTTTGTCTAGTTCCCATCCTATCTCCAAACCTTTTGTTTTAACCATCCATCTTCTGATTCAAATAGAGAGCTTATCACCAGCTTTGAATCAAAATCATCTTGTTTTTCATTCTTTATAAACCCTAGAAAATTACCAAAAGAAATCCCAACCAAAAACTCTAACAAAAGTTCAAAACAAATCACTTTTACCTAACCACCGAGAAAAACCCTAGGCAACAACCGGGCAACAAGCACCACACCGAGCAATATCATTCATTTCCCGAGCATTCACTTACCGGGCTACATCAGGATGTCACACAGTCAGCATACAGATAGCACATGTTGATCATACCATGTGTCCGAACCCAATGTACAATACACGGTATGTACGTACACACCATATGGAAGGCACCCAAGTGGTGCTCGACAATACTAATGGTCAGACAAATAATAGTCCCGACCTGTCAACACATGGATCAGTACACTTGGACTGCAACAACAACATCATGCGGATGTATGTACTAACAGTAAAGACTTACCATGCGATCGAGAGTTATTGACCTGTCCCTCAACACTTGACTGGTGGTATAATTGCATTCGTCCGTCACTTGATGGATTTCTGAAAGTCTACAACAACATCATTGGATCAACCAAAAATTCAACTATCATAACACCAATAAAAATCAACTCCAAAACGTAAAATAAACGAGAAATCTTACATAGAGTTCAACAAAAACACCACGATATACGGTGAGTATCTGATGCTGTTCGACCGTTCTTCTCGGTAACTGCTCAACACTACCATAAATCATTGTCCGTCGATCAGTTCATCGACAAATATCAACCAAATAATTAGAACGTGTATTTTTTAGGGTCCTTACCTCAAATCTAAGGAGAACAGAGGATTGTATTCAGCAGTTGTCGAAAAAAATAAAATCTCCCTCGACAATCGCGGGCGACACCGTTGAAAACATCACACAACAACCAATTTCATCGGACAGAAAATGTTAAAACAAGAACTAATCAAATACTTACCTTTTATTTGATGAAACTCGACAAAGTATCTGAGAGAGATCGATAAAAGCTTGATGTTAGATGGCAATGTTCGATGAAGGGGTGTGGCGGTTAATGGATGTCCTGACAATCTCATGTGGCTCTCGGATTCTCAGGGTTTCTGTGTTGTGATGCAAGGGTTTTGTCCGAAAAATTAGGTTAATCTCTTTATTAAGAACTCGGGCTCCTTACTCGAACACACAGTCCAAAATGACATTCCTTATATTCCTCAGATCAGTGCCTGGTTTGCTTGACCATGGCTCAGTAACCACCCAACAACAATCAACCCAACGCTCGGCAACAATGGATAAGGCCCAGTCCACTATGCAACTGATCACAACTCTTGGTTACTACTCGACAGATTAAAGTGCCACTCGGATACTCTAGGCATTTTAGGTCCAACAAGTGTTTTCTCCGAAACAATACACGTACAATCCATCAAAATTTTGATGATATTTAGCCCAACTCTCCGACAGTTGGTCTAGCGCACAGCCATTCACCTAAGGCCCATCCATCATTGACCATCCTTTAATTTTTTCGGTCAAACTTTGGTTATCAACAATCCTCCGTTCAAATTAATGACAATGCTCTAGTTACTTCAATCCTTAGAAAAATCCCGTTTATGTTGCAAACCTCACAAAAAACACTCGGCAATGCGTGGTCCATCGCACAATAAGGCCCGATGATATCAAGCCTGTCTCAAATACATCTTGGTATCAGGGCCAATCACAACAATGGCTTGGGTTTTGGTGTGTTTTCATGGTACGGTTTGATTTATTTGGTTCAGTGTCACAATTAACTGTCCTAGCCAGGATCTATAAACGATTTCATTAAACTAAACTAGTCACTGCATAACACTAAACCGGTCTCATAATCCTAAACCGATCATGAATGTTACAATTCTCATCCACTAGAAATATATTCGTCTTCAATTCTACCGTCTATCCATAAGTCGATAGTCACAAATCTCAAAAAAATGAAATACAAGAAAAACACAAATAAACTCAATAAACTGAATACGTGCAGCAGATTTTAACTCATATTACTTATTATATAATGGATCATCACAAAAACTTAAAAACTCAATACCTCAATAACTCAAATCTCAAAAGATCCAATACATAATAAATATCAAAAAAACATAATAGGTGCAACATTCAAAACTCAAATGACTATCTTAGTCCTCAATAATGATTGGCTCCTCCTGTAGCTTGCCAAACAATTTGGGATACTTGCGTTTCAACGCTGCTTCTGATTCCCAAGTCTCATCATACTCTCCATTGCAGTCCAACCGGACTTCCATCTCTGGAACCTTCTTCTTACAAAGAACTCAAACTTTTCGGTCCAAAACCTCAATAGCCTGCGCTTAAATAACAATATGTGGTGTTAGGTCTATAGGAACCTCTGTGACAACTCTATCATCCTTTTGTAAGCAATTTTTTAGCATAGATACATGAAACACCTTATGAAAAGCTTGCATAACCTCTGGTAACTCAAGCCTATATGCAACTGGTCTAATCATATCATCTCCAAAATCCTGAGAGGTCCTATGTATCTTGAAGTCAACTTGTTCTCTAAAAGTGACATGTTCAGTCTTCTAAGTATGGTCATCTTCAGATAGACCATATCATAAACCTCAAACTCATAATCCTTCCGACACGTTTCAGCATAACTCTTTTGTCTATCTTGAGCTTTCTTCATGTTCAGCTTTACAATCCAGATTTTCTCAGTAATCTACAGTACAAAGTCCTCACCTAACAGGCTCCTCTCTCTCACTTGAGTTCGACATAACGGGTCCTGCAAAGTCTGCCATACAATGCCTCGAAAGATGCCATACCAGTACTAACAACAGACATCTTATCCCTCGCAGCTGCAATCCTACGAAGATATGCAATCAGTATATGATAAATACTGAGTGGACAATCATCCCGTCTACTAGGTTATTGTAGACAAGAATTTTGTCAATTACTCAATTAGGATTAACCGATTTGATAACTCAAATTACTCAATTCTCGTATCTCATATTATTCTCAAATCATACTTAATATTATGTATTAAACGGTTTTAATCTTTACATCCAATAGTTTCTTTTTGTAAACTTTTACATTGATTGCATTTACTTTTTATATAAAAAAAATAATTTGTGTTCTAACATTACAATTTAATTTGAATATATATAAAAAATATGACAATATCAATTTTTTGAGAGAGATCTAGTTATCGTTAGGTCTGGGCAAAAATGGCACACGTTCGGGTATACTCGCATCTGAACCAAAAAATCGGGTTTAGAGTACGGCCAAAACCGTTCAAATTCTCTCATTGGGTGCTGGCATGTATACATGTAGGTTTTGGATCGGATTCGAATTTTACCGGAGATACGATCAGGAACCCAAAAACCCGTTAGTTTACATAAATTATTTTAGTTTTTTGTTTTAGGTAATTGAATAAAATTTGGGTATCGGGTAAAATTTAAAATAATCAGGTATTTTTGTGAAAATTAGGTGCTTATTTTGGATTTCCAATGAATAATTCTTGTGATTATATACAAAAATTAGATTTTTTGGGTGCGAAGTTCAGATTTTTAAGTACAAATTTGGGTTTTATATACAAATTCAGATTTTCGGAACAAAAAATATCGGATAATCGGGTTGGACAAAATTATACATTTTGGTGTAACTTGGGTTTTCGAGTTTAAATTCGGGTTTTCAGAAAAAAACTGAAAATTTTAGGAACCCATTTATTTCAGATTTTTGTCGGATTTGAGATTTTAAACCTGAACCGATCCAAACCTGACTTGATAGTAACCAAACCCGACCCAGAAAATAAAAATTCTACTATTATAATATAAATATCAAAACCCAATAAATCCAAACCCAATCGGATTTTACCCGAATTCTGTCATATGGGTATTATATCCAGGGCTAGTTATCGTTATCATATTAATAACATATCTGAATTTTAAATATTAAAATAATTATTAATATTTAATTAATATAAAAAATATATATATATATACATATATATTTGAAGTGAAATTTTAAAATTGATTAAATATTAAAAGTTAATAATATTAAAATTTGAAAAATTAAGAAATATCTATTTTTATATTTTATTTTTGTATTTATCTTATTTTATTAAAAATAATATGACAAAAATATCTTTTATAGGTGTTAAAATTTTGATTTATTATCTGATATATGTTAAAAATTTATATATAAGATTTGTATACTTGATAAATGTCAAGTTACAAATAGTTTATTTAAAATAGTATGATGCTCAGACGTTGTACTAGCTTGCGTAATCAATTATGAAGTACTCTAAAATTTGATTAATATTATGGCTAAAAATTTTGCAAACTCAAATACAAAACCAAACCAAACCAATCCAGATAATTCTAATTAATGTATCTTATATCTGCCATGTGTACATGGGTGCTAACATGTGTACATGGGTGCTGACATGTGTACATGTAGGTTTTAGAACGGATTCGAATTTTACCCGATATCCGATCGGAAATCCAAAAACCCGTAAATTTACTTAAATTATTTTAGTTTTTGATTTTAGGTAATTGAATAAAATTTGGGTATGCGGTAAATTTTAGAATAATTAATGTAAAAGTTAGGTGCTTATTTTGGATTTCGAATGAATAATTCTGGTGATTATATACAAAAATTAGATTTTCTGGGTGCGAAGTTCAGATTTTTAAGTAAAATTCGGGTTTTATATACAAATTCAGATTTTCGGATGAAAAAAATCAGATAATTGGGTTGGACAAAATTATATTTTTTGGTGTAACTTGGGTTTCCTAGTGTAAATTAGGGTTTTCGGGTAAAAAACCTGAAAATTTAAAGAACCCATTTATTTTAGATATTTGTCAGATTTGAGATTTTAAACCCGAACCGATCCAAACCTTGCTAGATAGTATCCAAACCCGACCGAGAAAATAAAAATTATTCTATTAGAATATAAGTGTCGAAACTCAATAAATCCAAACTCAATCGGGTTTTACCCGAATTCTATCTGATGGGTATTATATCCAGGGCTAGTTATCGTTATCATATTAATAACNATGGGTATTATATCCAGGGCTAGTTATCGTTATCATATTAATAACATATCTGAATTTTAAATATTAAAATAATTATTAAAATTTAATTAATATAAAATATAAAATATATATATTTGAATTGAAATTTTAAATACGATTAAATATTAAAATTTAATAATATTAAAATTTGAAAAATTAAGAAATATCTATTTTGTTATTTTATTTTTTTATTCTTCTTATTTTATTAAAAAGAAAATGACAAAATATATTTTATAGGTGTTAAAATTTGATTTATTATCTAATATATGTTGAAAAATTATATATAAGATTTATTTACTTGATTTCTTTTTTTTTGTTCAACCGAGATTTCATTTAAAACCTTAAGAAACCATACCGGCTTGGGTCTCATTACATTGAAAATTTAAAAGGGCCAACTTTGCTAGTCTATCCACATGCCTGTTTTGAGATCTTGGCACAAATGAGAAGGTTAGACAGAAAAGCTTCTTCCGATGACTGAGATATCAAAGAGAACTCCAAAGTTCTCCTTCCGGCGATCACCAGTGGCGATATCTTTCACAAGCTGTTGAGAATGAGTGTGTTCCAAAGTTTTCTCCAGCCTTGTTCGCGTGCCTGTGTGATTGCTGCCAAGACAGCCAGGGATTCCGCTAACAAGGGTGAAAAAACCAAACTTGATAGTGTGCTCCTTGTGATTGGAGTAAAGTTGATAGATCTGTGAAGATCCAATCTAATCCAGCAGATTTATCCTGTTCTCGCCACGCTGCATCTGTGAAAACTGTGATTTGTTTACTTGATAAATTCAAAAATTACAAATAGTTTATTCAAAAGGGTATGATGCTCAGACGCTGTACTAGCATGTATAATCAATTATGAAGTACTCTAAAATTCGATTAATTTTAGGGCTAAAGACTTTGCAAACGCAAATACAAATCCAAACCAAACCAATCTAGACAATTCCAGTTAATGTATTTTATCCTTGCCATGTGTACATGGGTGCTGACATGTATATATGTAGGTTTTGGATCGGATTCAAATTTTACCCAAGATCCGACCGGGAACCCAAAAACCCGTAAGTTTACTTAAATTATTTTAGTTTTTGGTTTTAGGTAATTGAATAAAATTTGGGTATCTGGTAAATTTTAGAATAATCAGGTAGTTTTGTGAAAATTATGTGCTTATTTTTTTTATTTCGAATGAATAATTCTGGTGATTATATACAAAAATTAGATTTTTTGGGTGCGAAGTACAGATATTTAAGTATAAATTCGGGTTTTTATATTAAAATTCAGATTTTCGGATGAAACAAAATCGGATAATCGGGTTGGATAAAAAATTAGATTTTTAGTGTAACTTGGGTTTTCAAATGTAAATTTGGGTTTTCAGGTAAAAAACCTGAAAATTTTAGAAACACATTTATTTCAGATTTTTGTCGGATTTAAGATTTTAAACTCGAACCGATCCAAACCTGACTGGATAGTACCTAACCGGACACGGAAAATAAAAATTATTTTATTAGAATATAAGTGTCAAAACTCAATAAATCCAAAACCAATCGGATTTTACTCGAATTCTATCCAACGGGTATTATATCGAGGGCTAGTTATTGTTATCATATTAATAACATATTTTAATTTTAAATATTAAAATAATTATTAAAATTTAATTAATATAAACTATAAAAATATATATATTTGAAGTAAAATTTTAAAATTGATTAAATATTAAAATTTAATAATATTAAAATTTGAAAATTTAAGAAATATCTATTTTCTTATTTTATTTTAGTATTTATCTTGTTTTATTAAAAATAAAATGACAAAATATCTTTTATAGGTGTTAAAATTTGATTTATTATCTGATATATGTTAAAAAATTATATATAAGATTTGTATACTTGATGCATGTCAAAAATTATAAATAGTTTATTCAAAAGAGTATGATGCTCAGACGATGTACTAGCATGCGTAATCAATTATGAAGTAATCTAAAATTCGATTAATTGTATGGCTAAAAACTCTGCAAAGGCACATACATATCCAAACCAAACCAATCCAGACATTCTAATTAATGTATCTTATCTCTTCCATGTGTACATGGGTGCTGATATGTGTACATGTAGGTTTTGGATCGGTTTCGAATTTTACCCGGATCTGATCGGGAATCAAAAACCCGTAAATTTACTTAAAAGATTTTAATTTTTAGTTTTAGGTAATTGAATAAAATTTAGGTATAAGGTCTCTTTTCCTACATAAATACAATTCCAAACCAAACCAAACAAATCAAATCAGACAATCCTAAATAATGTATTTATCTCTGTCCCCCTCACCCACAAAAATTATTAAAACTGGACCAGAACACCAACCCATTTGGCGCATTAATTTAGATTCACTATCAATCACGTGGAAAAAATAAAAATTCAAAGTCTTGGTTATTATTTAATGGGCCATTATTTAATAAATCCATTAAATTGACAGGGACGGTGGGCCTTTCAATTCAGTGATGTGTATTCACTTATTTTCATATACTTTCATGTGATGTCTGTCTACTCTAGTCAAATCGTGTCTAGTCTAATTAATTTTAGGTTGTTAATTTTTTTTTTCCGAGTCTTCATATGTCTAATGTCATTTTTATTAACGTGGGAATTGTTGGGTCAATTATTTATTAAGCTAAATGGTCTTAAATAAATTGATTAATGTTTAAAGAAATAAACCTTAAAGTTCATTAGTTAGTTAATATTAAAGTGACGTAGGAGATGTGGATTTGGTGACTACTCACCACACTCCTCACGTTTCTGTAAAATCAGAGTGTGGTTTGAGCACATCTTTGACTTCTTCTTAATTGAGGGTGGATTAAATTTGATCGTCGGTTGATAAAAAACTTGGATTAAAACATGTGTTTCCTCTCTCTCTAAGAAGGGTACTGACATTCACATAAAAATCAAGAAAAAAATCCTAGCAATTTTTTTCATTTTTGTTAAGTCATTGTTGTGAGAGTATCGTAGTTTTTAATTCGTGTAGAATCGAGTTTCAAGTTTTATAAAATCGGTTGATAATGTTTGTATTCTGGGATTCTTAGATCATTGATTCTCATCGCACAGGAAAATTCAAAGAGTTAAAAAAAAGAGATTAACCTCGTTTCTAATCATTCTTTTCTTTTAACCGTTAATGAAATTTTGTTTCAATCGCAATACCGTAATGTTGTTATTTTTATAGTTCCTACTTAGCATAAGTTATACTTACACTCAACACAACACAACACATAGTTCTTGCTCTTATCACAAGCTTCACAAGTGTTTTTATCTAAGTTTATGAGGTATAAATTATGAGGATGGCTCTTATGGTTATGCGAATACCTGCATAATTTTTTTAAAATAATTTTAAGAATTTATCATATTTACTCTATGTTTTATTTTTATTTTTTCTTAAATTTTTTATTTATATCATTTATCCTCTACTTTTTGCGGGTTTTTGTGAGTTTTAAGAATTTTTTTGAAAATTTGAATGATTTTAAAAAATTTTTATGCAAATACCCACGAATTCTATGGATTTTACAGATGCGGACGTGAATTTTAAAATAAAAGCTGCAATTTTCATGGAACAAATTTAGATAATGAAATTTTAACAAGTAATAAAATTTTAACAAGAAAATTTTACATGTTACAGATCATGGATCACGAGCAAACCCGCAAACCCACCACTACCTTGAATCTTATGTATATAAATAAAGTTTTACCGATTAATTAGTTAAACAAGTACTCCCTTTGTTTCAAAATATAAAGAGTTTTAGAGATTTTGTTTTGTTTCAAAATATAAGGGTTTTACATGTTTCTATACAAATTTATTAACTTTTATTTAATTGAATATTTAAAAATATATTTTAAATTGATAATTATGATAACATTTATGCATAATAATGATTTTAAATTGGTGAGAATAAAAGTATTTTGATTTAATTATAATTTTAATGATAGTAAAAATAATATCTTAAGATGCGTGTTTTCTTCTAAACACGCATATTAAGGTCCACCGTCACATGAAGACTCAGAAAAAAAAAATTAACAACCTATAATTAAATAGACATGATTTGACTAGACTAGACAGACACGTGAGAGTATATGAAAATATATATCTGAAAGGTAGCATTTTCAGCTTTGAACCAATCATTTTTTGATGTATGTTGGATTTACTCGGCTAGAAGATGAACATGATGTCTTGAACAACCCAGACTTTGATGTAAAACAAGACAACATATATCGCACAACGATATTTTCTAGTAGAATTTTAAGTTCTCTATTGTGTTCATTTTGGTCTTGAAGATTCCTGGTTATCATGAGTTAACTTAGAGAATATATTCTCTCTTTCATTCTTCTAGAAACGGCTCTATTTCACACTCACTAGATGTATCATCCATAAGCTTGTTTTATAAAAGTACCCTACAATACTTCATGAATATTTCAAAGCTATGGTATCATTAAAAACCACGCTTAACCTCCATATATACATGTAGCACAGTTTATTTTTATCTTTAGGAACTGGGTATATACATAGTCTTACAATGCTCATCTCTGAATCAATGATATATTGTATTTTGAGTCGTTTTTACGGAAAAGTCATGTCTATTTTAGAGTCTTTTGGTCTATTTTGAGTCGTTATACAGGTTTCAGAGTACAAGTTTAGAACTTTGCATATTTGGGAGCT
>KE159302.1:217071-236945 GCA_000411055.1 Leavenworthia alabamica | reverse complement strand
TGGGTCCTTACACGAGCCTGGCCCGGACGATTCACAATCGGCACGGACAATCTGGGACAAGCCTGGCCGGACGATCCACGGTTGGCATGGGCAATCTGGGGAGAAAAAATTATGATTTTGGATTTCGGTCCTAACATTCGTTTTATGCGGTTCTGTAGGAATCAGATTCTCGACACGGGCGACGGTTCGCGAGTTATTCGATTTATGATGTGAGTGCGGGACCGAGGTTAGCAAGAATCCAAACGGAACTAGGGTAATCTGGCTTAGGATAACCATAGCATCCCAGATATGTTACGTAGACATATATATTGAGATTATGCGTATATGTTTTTGTTGTTGCAGCAACGTGGTCGGTGTGTGTACCGGTTATGTCGGGAGATTTTTGGGTGATGCATTATTACACGGTTATGATAGTATATGTATTCATACGATGTTGCATTGTCTTTATTGTCTCGCTTTATTGTATCTGAGGATACAGCGCTGGTTACCCGAACCGTCCGGATTCTGTAGCGGAGCTGGTAGTCGGGATGAGCGCCTCACTCAGTGTTATGATATACTGATCACTCTCTTTTGGGTGCAGGTAAAGAGAAGTGAGGCTAGAAGCGTGGACCCGGGGATGAAGCAAGGAGATGAAATCAGGGTCTTACCTAGTCGTTTGGGTTGTATATATTAGTCCATGTCGGACTTGAGGTTTTTGTATACCGTATGGATGGTATTGTTTCATGTTATGTTTTATGTATATATGTTGTTGTTATTTGGTATTTGTTAAAAGTTTTTGAAACTCCCATCGAGTACGTCACCACGTGGTGTGGTTGTCTCATAAAAACTCAAACACAACTCCAACATTCAATCTCAAATTTACCTACACACATCTAGGTTCTCAAAACATAACTCAAAATAAAACATAATCGCATAACAACCAGTATACCATCATCTCCCAGCTACAATACCACGAGCTCACAATTAAGACTTCTCTTTTCCTTTACCTGCACACACGAAATGACGCTATCAATATAAAAAACATAATGAGTGGGCAATCCTCCCGTCTACTGAGTTCTTTGTAGACAAGAGTGATTGATCCTAATTAATTCTATGTTTTCAATTCTCAATTTACTCATTTCTCAATTACTCAAATTCTCATTTTAATTACTCAAATATGTGATAACTGGTTTGAACTCGTTACATCCGGTTATCAACACTACTCAACATGTGATGAATGGCTTTTAACTCATTACACCCGAACATACAATTTTCTCGGAAAAACCAACTTTTACTCGTTACGCCCGGTTTTCCTTCTAGTCAGGCGGTTTTTACTCGTTACACCCGCTGACTAGAACTCAAATCTCAATAATGGTTTACTCAAAGTTTTACTCAAATTTTAAACCATTTTACTCAATATTCATTACTCAAATTTCAATCTAGTTTTTAAACCCATCATTAAACCGACACCGGTTTAATGAATTTCTCAAACAAACACTCAGCTCAAACACCACACAAAACTCAAACACACAATCAAAACAAAAACACACAATCAAGTCCAAACAACTAAATGAACTTAAAGGACCATTCACAATTATCGAACCACGGTCATGCACACACTTTAATCTCTGAAGGTGTAAAAAAACCAAAATGCCCCTGACTTCCTAAATTACCAAAATGCCCCTAAAAATATTTAGGTCAAATTTAGCAATCAGACTCTAAACATAACTCAAAAGAACCCCAGAAACTATTCCGGGATCCCTAAAACTGATTTCCATAAGTCTAGAAATTTCCGGAAAGACTCTAAAATTCAAATAGCTTTAGTAACAAGTTGAAACACCCCAACACGGTTCTCTAGACTCAAAACCGCTAATTTTAAAAAAAAATTATTAACTAACTGATAATCCCATACTTATCGGTTACAAAGTCTGGATTATCCTATTTAACAAAACAACTAAGTCTCATAAAACTCCATTAAATATATAAAACTCAATTCATAACATCAATATTCAATATCTCAAATTACCTAAACACCTCTAGTTTCTCAAAACATAACTCAAAAATAAACACAGCACATAACAACCGGTATACCATCGCCTCCCAACTGCTGTACCACGAGTTCGCAATCAAGACTTTTTTTTTCCTTTACATGTGCACACAAAATGGCGTTATCAGCATATAAAACATACTGAGTGGGTAATCCTCCCGTTGACTGGGTTCTTTGTAAACAAGAGCGATTGATCCTCAAATAATGTAATTCCATGTTCACAATTTACTCATTTCTCAATTACTCAAATTCTCAATTCTCAATTTTAATTAATCAAATGTGTGATAACCAGTTTGAACTTGTTACGCCAGGTTATCAACACTGATCAATATGTGATGAACGGTTTTTAACTCGTAACGCCCAAACACCACACTTTCTCGAGAAATCGGTTTTTACTTGTTACGCCCGGTTCTCCATCTAGCCAGACAGTTTTTACTCGTTACTCCTGCTGACTTGAACTCAAATCTCAATAATGGTTTACTCAAAATGTTACTCAAATTTTAAACCATTTAACTCAATAATCAAATTTAACTCAG
This sequence comes from Leavenworthia alabamica, assembly GCA_000411055.1. Taxonomy (NCBI): domain Eukaryota; kingdom Viridiplantae; phylum Streptophyta; class Magnoliopsida; order Brassicales; family Brassicaceae; genus Leavenworthia; species Leavenworthia alabamica. Next base: position 234,383 of record KE159302.1, on the reverse strand, counting down.
TTAAACCCATTATTAAACCGACACTTGGTTTAATAATTACTCAATCAAACACACAGCTCAAACACCACACAACTCAAATACCACAGAACTCAAACACACTATCAATACAACACACAATCAAGACCATACAATCAAATGATCTTAAAGGACCATTCACTCTTATCGAACTAAAGTCATGCACGCACCTTAGTGTCTGAAGGTGTGAAAAGACCAAACTGCCCCTGACTTGCTAAATTACAAAAATATTCCTAAAAATAATTAGGTCACATTTAGCAATCAGACACTAAACACAACTCAAATGAACCCCAGAAACTATTCCGGGATCCCTAAAACTGATTTTCCAAAACTTACCGAAACTATCATCCTCAAAGATGAAGTCACAGAACGAAACCTAACCGTCCAATTCACTATCCAACTGTTGAAAATCAACCTCTAGATGTGTCGAAACTGCTCACAAATTATCTCAAATATCTATCTGTAGATCAACTGCAAAATATGACCTCACAAAAACATGATTAACTCTTAGAATATGAACTCAAATTCAAATCTGTAAATTGGTAAATCTATATCTAAAGCTTAAATATAACTCCACAAAATATCACTACTTTTGCAATCGATTTGCTATGTCAAGCATGTTATATACCATGACATATCTGTTCTGTCTGCATCATCTTTATGTGTAGACTTCACTTTTTTTTTTTGAGCCATCTTTATAACCTTTATTTTCATCCTTGAAGGTGACCACGTAAATTAGAACAAAAACTAGAGTTTTGTGCTTTGTAATTTAATTAAGTGATACCCTACTCACTTATTAAATCTCTGGGCTTTTAGGCCCAAAATCTCTTCAAATCACATTATTAAAAGTCTAACTCTTTTGGCCCGTATTTATGATCACTTGAATAAAAATTCTCATTGGACTTTGACACAGTTTAATAGATCACTTTCAATAATTAGAAGTTTTAGAATTTTCCAAATCTCAGTTCGTTTTAATTATTTATTAACTCATTTAGTGCTTTTCTAACTCATAATTTAATTAATCAAATTAATTAAAATCTGTAGGGTTTCCAAACCCAACTCTTTTTAATCATTCAATTAATCATTTTGGGTTTCCAAAACCCAATTAAATAAACCTCTCCATCGGACCACTCCTAACAATTTTGGATTCTCTGAAACTTCAGAAATTCAATCCATAGCAACAACTCGGTTCATGGATCGGTCCAACTGCTATGGTTTGATTTATTCGGTTCAATGTCATAGTAAATCGACCTGGTCAGGATAAAAGAACTATTTTATTAAACTAAACTCGGCAAATCATAACCCTAAACCGAATTTGTGATCCAAAACCGGATCACAGATGTTACAAATGCAAATCTCGAAAATAAACTCAAACTCTAACAACAAGGACTACTCAGTCCTCTACAAGAATCGGCTCTTCCTGCAACTTTCCATACCACTTGGAGAACTTGCGCTTGAGCTTAGTCTCTGGCTCCCAAGTTTCCTTATACTGCCATTACTGTCCCAACTTAGTTTTATCTCTGGCATTCTTCCTACGAATCACTCTCACTCGACGGTCCAAAACATCAATGGGCCATGCCTCTATCACCATACTTGGTGTAAGGTCTGTAGGAATCTCTGTGACCACTCGGTAGTCTCGCTGTAAACACTTCTTCAGCATAGACACATGAAACACCTTGTGAAAGGCTTGCATAGATTCAGGCAACTCAAGCATATATGCAACTGGTCCTATCCGATCCAAAACCTTAAGAGGTCCCATGTACCTCGGACTCAACTTGCTCTCGGATATCGACATGTTTGGTCCTCTAAGCATGGCAATCTTCAGATAGACCATGTCACCAACCTCAAACTCCAAATCTTTCCGACACTTGTTGGCATAACTCTCTTTTCTATCCTCAGCGTCCTTCATGTTTAACTTAACAATCCGGATCTTCTCAGTAGTCTCCTAGACAAAGTTCTCACTTAGCAGGCTTCTCCCCCCCCCACTTGAGTCCAACATAGCAGGATCCTGCAAGCCTTACCAAAGAGTGCCTCAAAACGCGGCATACCGATACTCGCATGATAGCTATTGTTGTAGACATACTCGACCAAACTCAGATGGTCAAACCAAGGCCCACCCCAATCCAGTACACACATCCGCAGAAGATCCTCTAAAGTCTGGATGGTCCTCTCGAACTGTCCATCGGTCTGCGGGTGATATGCAGTGCTCATGTGTACCTTAGTACCCATCTCCTTCTGTAATACTCTCTAGAACTGTGATGCAAACCTTGGATCTCGATCCGATACTATGCTCAGCAGCATACCATGCAACTTTACAACCTCAGACACAAACTTCCGAGCCAAGACCTCTGAACCATCGGTCTTCTTGATAGCTAAGAATTGTGCTGACTTGGTCAACTTATCCACGATGACCCAAATGGAATCCTTGCCCCTCGAAACTGGTAAACCAACCACGAAGTCCATCATGATCATCTCCCATTTTCACTCAGGCATGGGGAGACTCTGCAGTAAACCACTCCGAACCTGATGCTTAGCCTTAACCAGCTGACATGTGTCACTCTCAGCAACCCACTTGGCAACATCTTTCTTCATTCCTACCCAATGATAATACCGTTTGAGGTCACGGTACTTCTTGGTAGCTCCTGGATAAATCGAAAACAGACTCTAGGTGTGCTTCATGTAGAATGTTCTGTCTCAGCACTTCATCCTTTGGTACACAAACCCAACCATTAAGCATGATGGTTCCGTTGCTCGCAACCACTTATTCAGACTTCTCGGATTTAGTAGCCTTAATCAACTCCTCGTCAAACTGCTGTGCTACTCGAACTCTGCTCAAAATATCTGCCTGGTTCACAGCCTCTAATCCCAGCGGCATGGTCTCATCAGAGACGTTACACAGACTCAAAGCACTCACCATGCCAACTAAGGCCTCGGTGTCTCGCTCAATGTCGGTGAAAACCCGCTTCCTGCTCAAAGCATCGACCACTATATTGGCCGTACCCGGGTGATAAGCGATCTCCAGATCGTAATCAGCCACTAACTCCATCCAACCACATTGTCTAAGGTTCAAATCAGGTTGAGTGAGGATGTACTTCAAACTCTTGTGATCAGTGAACACCTAGACCTTTCCGCCGTAAAATAAGATCTCTAGATCTTAAGTGCAAACACTACCTCTGCCATCTCTAAGTCATGCGTAGGATAGTTGCACTCATGCTTCCTCAACTGCCGTCATGCATAAGCAATCACCTTACCATGCTGCATCAGTACATAACCGGGTCCCATCTTGGATTCATCGGTGTACACAACATAAGGCTGGTCTGCCTCTGGTAACGCTAAAACCTGAGTGCTGGTCAACATCTCTTTGAGCATTGTAAAGCTCTCTTCACACTTCTCTGACCAAACAAACGACACATATTTACCGATCAAATTAGTCATTGCTTGCCCCATGCTAGCAAAGCCCATAACAAACTTCTGATAAAACCTGCTAATCCCAGAAAACTGCGGATCTCTGTGCACTCTTCAGTCTAGGCCAATCACTAATGGCTCAGATCTTCTCAGAATCCACAGACACTCCCAACTCAGAAACCACATGACCAAGGAAACCCATCTCTCGCTGCTAGAAACTGCACTTGCTTAACTTAGCAAACAGCTGCTGTTCTTGGAGCTTCTCCTGAACTTTTCTTAAATGGTCACGATGCTCCTCAGAACTCTTGGAATATAAAAGGATGTCATCAATAAATATAATCACAACTCATCCAGTATTCCTGAAACACGCTATTCGTCAATCTCCTAAATGCAGCTGGTGCATTAGTCAAATCGAAAGGCATGACTACGAACTCGTAATGACCATATCGAGTCGTGAAAGCGGTCTTCCTCACATCTGCCTCATCAATAGGAATCTGATGATAACCCGACGCTAAATCGATCTTAGAGAACCATGTGGCCCCCTGTAACTGATCCAGCAACTCATAAATCATCTTTAATGACTATTTGTTCTTCACAGTAACCCGGTTCAAACCTTGGTAGTCAATACACAACCGGAAGCTACCATCCTTCTTCTTGACCAAAAGGACTGGTGCTCCCCATGGTGAACTACTTGGTCTGACAAAACCCTTGTCCATCATCCCTTCAATTTGCTTCTTAAGCTCGACCATTGTCAGCCAGTGCCATCTGATATGGTGCCTTAGACAGCAGTGCAGTCTCCGGTTGCAACTCAATAGTAAACGGATCTGATCTAGATGGTGGTAACCAGCTCAATGGTCAAAAGACATCCTCAAACTCACTAACAACTTCAATGTTTTTCACCGCAGCTTGACCAATATCTGTTGGCATAGAGATAGTCGCCAATAAGCTTCACAGCCCGCATCAATCAGAGATTCCGCCTCTACGGCCAAAATCACTAGACATCCGGTAGTTGGTCTCACTCCCTGATAAACCCGAGTTTCCGATGTCAACTCAAACACTACCCGCCCTCGGTAGCAGTCCAAATGGGCTCGATACTTATTTAACAACCTCATCCCCAGTATCACATCATAAAGTTCCACCGGACATACAATCAAATCCGCAGGCATGAGCTCTCCAACAATCAGTACATCCACACCCTCAACACAGACTTGGGTCCGAAAACGACTTCCCATGTCTACTCGTACTAAATGGGAATGACTATCCGATAACTCAATAATTACCAGCAACTACTGGTCCCATCTCGATCACCTATCCAGGTATAATACCTCGGTGATATGCCCTGGTGTTGAACCAAACCACTCTCTCGGTTTTTGGCCTCTGTTATAAAAGATACATGACACCTACATTTGAAGTCACCTCGAGGAACAAATAGACTCCTGGTTACAACTAAACACATAGAGAATAAGTCTAGACACTTCCCAAACAAACAAGTACAGAAGTGAATAGAATCTAACCAGTGTCCAAGCATTCATCATGTTCACCCTCTCATCCAAATTCCCAACTTGTATTGACTCCTTACAAAGTTGTGCACTATCTCTTGCTAACGGAAATGCAAGTTTCATTCCATATGTAACTCAGCGTGCTATTAATACCAACTCAAAATGGCCCTCCCGACCACATGACATCACGTGGATGCAATGCGTGAGTGAACACTCACTACTTTATAACTCACTCCTTATAATCTCAAATAGTATGGTTCCTCTGAGTCAGGTCCAATTTTGCACTCTAAATGGTTCAAGACCTCAAGTGGAACGTACTTGCGTCTGAACACAGCAACGAAGTCATCCCAAACCAACACAACACCGACACGTCTGGAAACCACGCCCTTCCATCAAGAATGAGCATTGCTCTCTAAGTAGTGAGTAGCCAAATCTAGCTTGCATCCCTCCATACACCTCACTGATTGGGAACTCCTCTCTAGACTGTCAAACCACTACTCAGCCACTTCTGGCTTTAAACTACCAGAAAAAGACTTGACTCTAAAACTCCATAACGCTCAAGTATGTAGGCCCTGGTGACACTACTTTCGGAATTCCAACTGGTATTCCCACTTGCTCTGGAACAACCTGAATTGGTGTCAGGACTGACACCATAGTCCGCTCTACCAAAGTTGCTAACAGGCCTAACATAACAGCTGCCCACGACAGCTGATCTCTTCCCGGAACTGCATCCCGTAACGGTACCTCAACACCCACATCAACAGGCTGAGCATGTGCTGCATGCTCAACAGCACCCACACTGGCCTGTCACTCAGAAATGCTCTGGGCTAACTCAGCACTGGCCCTACCAAGACCTCATCTACGGTGACAACGACGCCATATCCACGGATATTCGTATCAGAATTTCCAGAATTAACAATCTGGAAATTCACTCAACTCAAATACTACTCAATAAACAAAAAACTCAAATAATACTTACTGTGGAACCGCTTGGCTGGAGGATGGTATACCGTCATACTCAAAACACAACAGAAACTCAGAGTGTCCTAGAAACAATTCCTCTCTGATACCAAACTGAAACACCCCAACCTGGTTCTCTAGACTCAAAACCGCTAATTCTTAAAAATTTATTACTTAACCGATAATCACATACTTATCGGTTCTAAAGTCCGGATTAACCTATTTAAACGAAATCACTAAGTCTCATAAAACTCCAAATAATAAATAATAACTCAAACATAACTCCAACATTCAATCTCAAATTTACCTAGACACATCTAGGTTCACAAACATAACTCAATATAAAACATAATCGCACAACAACCGGTATACCATCGCCTCCCAGCTGCAGTACCACGAGCTCACAATCAAGACTTCTCTTTTCCTTTACCTGCACATACGAAATAGCGATAGCAGTATATAAAACATACTGAGTGGGCAATCCTCCTGTCTACTGGGTTCTTTGTAGACAAGAATGATTGATCCTCAATTCACTTAACTCTATGTTTTTAATTATAGTTTACTCATTTCTAAATTACTCAAATTCCTAATTCTCAATTCTCATTTTAATTACTCAAATGTGTGACAATCGTTTTGAACTCGTTACGCCCGGTTATCAACACTACTCAACATGTGATGAACAGTTTTTAATTCGTTACGCCTGGTTTTCCTTCTAGTCAGGCGGTTTTGACTCGTTACGCCTGCTGACTAGAACTCAAATCTCAATAATGGTTTACTCAAAGTTATACTCAAATTTTAAACCATTTTACTCAATACTCTCAATTTTTAACTCAGTTTTTAAACTCATTATTAAACCGACATCGGTGTAATGAATTACTCAAACAAACACACAGTTCAAACACCACACAAAACTCAAACACACAATCAAAACACAAACACACATTCAAGTCCTAACATCAAATTAACTTAAAGGACCATTCACAATTATCGAACAACGGTCATGCACACACTTTAGTGTCTGAAGGTGTGAAATGACCAAACTACCTCTGACTTCCTAAATTACCAAAATGCCCCTAAAAATATTTAGGTCACATTTAGCAATCATACACTAAACATAACTCAAATGAATCACATAACCTATTCCGAAATCCCTAAAACTGATTTTCCGGAAATCTGGAAACTTCCAAAAAAACCCTAAAATTTAAATAACTTCAGTGACAAGTCATCCAATTGCTTGGATAACAAGTCAGCTGAAGATTCAACTCATACCTCAACAACACAGACCCACGGCAGTGCATGACTGAACAGAGGTGGCGCGTGCGGCGGCTACTGCACCGGCGACTCTAAATTTCTCGATCTGATTCCACAACCAATCATAAATAGAAACCATTCACATCTACTCAAAAAAAAACTCAAAAACCAGAATCATAATCCAATCTAAAACACTCATACTCACAGATTTTTGTTTGATTCAATGGAGATAATTCTATCCAATGGTGATTATGATTCAATAAATCTGAAACAATAATCAATCTTTATTCAAAACCAAATTTAAAATCTCAACTCAACACATTCAGATTTGAATTGAAACTGTAAATAAATCAAGGAACCTTACTTGATTTATTGAAGAAATGAAGAAGATGAAGAGAAGAAGAGATGGCGACGGCCGGAGGAGCAAATCGGCGGTGGCTGGCACAAACTTCAAGGTGGCGGTGACTTCTCTCTCTTCTCCCTCTACTGTGCGATTTCTGTGAGTTGTGTGTTAATTAAATGATACCCTAGTCACTTATTAAAACATTGGATTTTTAGGTCCAAAATCTCCTTAAACCACATTTTAAATCCTTAAATCCATTAGCCCCTAATTGTGATCATTTATTTAAATCATCTTTGGCTTTGACCCAAATTAAATAGATCACTTAATAATAATTAAAAGTTTTAGGGTTTTCTAAAGCCCAGTTCCTTTTAATTATTTATTAACTCCTTTAGAGCTTTATAACTAATAACTTAATTAATCCACAATTAAAAATCTGTAGGATTTACAAGGCCAACTCTTTTTAATCATTTAATTAATTATTTTGAGTTTCCAAAACCCAATTAAATCACCTCTTCATCGGATCACTCCTAAAAATTTTGGATTCTATGAAACTTCGGAAATTCAATCCATAGAAACAACTCGGTTCATGGGTCGGCCCTACTGCCATGATTCGATTTATTCGGTTCAATGTCACAGTAAACCGACCTGGCCAGGATCGATAAACAATTTTATTAAACTAAACTCGACAAACCATTACCCTAAATCGACTATGTGATCCTAAACCGGATCACGGATGTTACAATTGACATATCTTTTTCTGTTATGGGCTTAATGATCATATTTTGCTTAAGGTCCAGTTTAAACTCCTTTCCCTTAATGACCTATAACATGGGGCTATATTAATTAAATAATATGTTAAAAAATTATAAACAAAAAAAATATAAATTAAAAACATAGAAAACATTTTCCTGTGCAGTTTAATATAGTTTTTAATCTCAATGATTTTTAATCAAGCAATATTCAAGTTGATCGCTATAGTAACTTAGATTTATTTGCATTCTAATTTTCTTGTAATATTCTGTTTAACTACCTTAAAACTTGAACAATTATTATTTTGTACTAATTGTTTGCACTTTCAATATGTTTCTCTAATTATTTTTTCGTACTAAATAGTTTTAATTTTGAATTATTACTTTTTTATATCATAATATATAATATAACTAATATATTTAAGATGCGCAGCTCGCGGGTTATTAGCTAGTATAGTAGTATTTTATATTGTCAGACAAAGAGAATGTGTTCGAATGAAGAATGATGTAAAGAAAATATAATGTTTAAAAATTATAAGTTTTGAAATTTTGATTGAAGCATCGAATATCTCATTAGTTTTACAGTTTAAATAGGAATTTAACTACTTACATTTTATTTGCTGTAACGGTGGAAAATGTAGTTTTATGTTCTCTTTGAAGAACTGGTAAAAATTTCTTTAGTCGAAGTCTTGATATATTGTGATAGAGTTGAGACGACTTCTTGATCTTTATGAATGTTTTCTATGCTTGTTGGGGCCTATGAACTTTCCTGGATGATCTCTGAAGTAAGCAGCATTTTGTTTAACCTCTTTGCGGTTCTTATCAAAGGATGCCTTGATCTTTGAATTCTTTTTCTCCAAGTTTTCCTTGGCACTTTGGTGTAGTTTCTTCATCATTTTTATTGACGACATCCTTGTATAGTCTAAGAGTTCTTCGGGGCATAGTATTCACTTAAGGAAAGTTCTTAAGAAGCTGAGTGAGCAGCAATTGTTTGCCAAGCTGAGCAAGTATAGTTTTTGGTAGCGGAAGATGATATTTCTGGGTTATGTGGTTTAAGTAGACCCAGAAAAAATATATGTTATAGAGGAGTGGCCGAGACCGCATATTGCAACTGAGATCCGTAGCTTTATGGGGTAGGCTGGATATTATAGGAGGTTCGTCAAGGGTTTTTCCAGCATGGCTTAGTTGTTGACAAAACTGACCTTCGAGGAAGTCCCGTTTGTGTGGTCTAAGAAATGCAAAGAGAGCATTGCCAAAGTCAAGGAGATGTTGACCAGTATGCCAATATTGACACTACCTGAGATGGATCAGCCTTATGATATATACACCGATGCTTCCAAGTTGAGACTCGGTTGCGTGTTGTTGCAGTATGTTAAGGTGACTTCATATGCATCAAGGCAGCTAAGAAAGCATGGGTTCAACTATTCTACCCATGACTTAGAGATAGCAGCGGTTGTGTTTGCACTAAGATCCGAAGATCATATTTGTATGGCATGAAATTTCTGGTGCGCATGGATCACAGAAGTCTCAAGTACATCTTTACTATGTCTGAGCTGAACCTGAGGTAGATCAAATGGGTGGAGTTGGTAGCTGATAAGGCCCTGGAAACGTGGAGAAAGTATTTGGATAGTGATGGAGATCAAAACTCAAACCAGATTCAGAGTGTTCATAGAAACAACTCCGTCCTGCTACCAAACTGAAACAATCCAACCTGGTTCTCTAGACTCAAAACCGCTAATTTTTAAAAAAAATTATTACTTAACCGATAATCCAATACTTATCGGTTCTAAAGTTCGGATTAATTCTTACTCAAATACTAAGTTCCCATAAAAACTCTAATAAATAATAAAATCAAATCATAACACCAATATTTTAAATCTCAAATTTATCTAGACACATCTAGGTTCTCAAAACACAATTCAAAATAAATAACAGCAAACATGACACCAGTATACTATCGCCTCGCAGCGTCAGTCCCACGAGGTCGCACTCAGAGTTTCTCTTTTCCTTTACCTGCGCACACGAAATAGCACTATCAGTATATAAAACATACTGAGTGGGAAATCCTCCCTTCTAATGGGTTCTTTGTAGACAAAAGTGATTGATTCTCAATTCCAGTAACTCTGTGTTCTCAATTCTCAAATCATCAATTCTTAATTCTCATTTTATTTCTCAAATTATATGATAACTGGTTTGAACTCGTTCTGTCCGGTTATCAACATTTTCTCAACATATGATGAACGGTTTTTAACTCGTAACGCCCGAACATCACATTTTACTCAATACCGGTTTTACTCGTTACGCATGGTTTTCATCTAGGCAGACGGTTTTTACTTGTTACGTTCGCTGACCAGATCTCAATCTCAAATTAATGGTTTACTCAATGTTTTTCTCAATTATTCACCATTTTACTCAATTAACTCATTACTCAGTTTTTACTCTAATTTTAACCCATTATTAAACCGTCACCGGTTTAACTAATTTACTCAACAACACACAAGATTACAACTCACCCAATCAAGACCACATATTCAAGCGAGCATAAAAACCAATCCAACTCATCGAACCACGGTCATGCATGCACCTTAGTCTCTGGAGGTGTGTAAAAAGACCAAACTGCCCTTGACTTGCTTAATTACCTAAATGCCCTTAAAAATATTTAGGTCTTATTCAGTAATTAAATAACTACCATAACTCAAATTAATCCCAGAAACTCTTCTAGAATCCCAAAAACTGATTTTCTGGAAATCTGAAATAGCCATGGGCGTTCGGGCAGGCGTGTCGGGTTTGGGTTTTTTGGGTGGAGGGTTAGACACTCCAATGGAATAATTTCTAAAATTTGGATCGTTGCGGGTATAATCCTTTTGGATTCGGATTTGTTCGGGTTCACCTCTATAAAACCCGACAAAAAAACAAAAATAGTGGGTATCCATTCGGTTCCAGATTATTGTGGCCGAAAAATTTATTCGGGTACATAAAACCTAAACTCGGATCGGGTTTTTAAAAATGAAGACCTAAATTTTGCATCTGATTAATAGAAATCGTGTCAAAAATATAAAATTATTACTGATTTAATCTAAAATTATATTAAAAATTTTAAACTTACTTGATTGAACTAAAATATTACATAATTAAAATAAGGTTATATCTAAACATATAAAAATTAATCGATTAACATGAAATTATATCTGAAATTGTTATATAATTAAATTAAAACATATCATCAAACTAAAAATTTCTAAAATCCATAGTTTTAGTATAATTAAGTTTATTTTGGGTTTCTTGCGTACCCCTTTGGGTTTCGGATCGGGTTCGGGTTTTACCCAAAACCCACGGGTACATACACTTACACTCCAATAGGATAAAATCACGGGTACGGATTCGGATTCGGGTAAAAATTTTCGGGTCGGGTTCGGTTTTTCTTGCTCGCGTAGGTATTTTTGCCCAGACCTAATCTCAAAACTCCCAGAAAAATCTCTTAAATTAAATAACGTCAGTGACAAGTCCCCCAATTGCTTGGATAACAAGTAATCTGAAGATTTAANGTGGCGCGTGACCGGCGGTGGCTTCTCCGGTGATCCCAAAAATTCCATATCTGATTCCATATTCAATCCATATTTCAAATTTAATCAAAAATGCTCAATTCCAAAACCCAGAATCAATAAAAATCAGTCAAAACCGATAACTCACCTGATTTTGATGATATCGATGGTGGTGATCAATTCCAATGGTGGCTATGAGTATATAAAACTGAAACCAACAAATAATCTCATTCAAAAACCAGATCTGAAAACTAGATAAACTCATTCCCACAAATCTGACTGAAACACAATTTAAATCAAGAAACCTTACTTGATTTAATGAAGAGATGAAGAGAAAGGAAGTGGATGGTGGCCAGAGGAACAATTTCCGGCAATGGTCGCTCGAGAATCGAGGTTGACGGCGGACTCCCTCTCTCGTCTCTCTGATTTGCGATTTTTTTAGGTTTGTTTTAGGGTTTTCAAAAGCCCAACTCCTTTTAATTATTTACTAACTCCTTTTGAGTTTTTATAATCCATCTCTTTAACTAATTAATAATTAAAAATCTGCAGGGTTTTTCAAACCCAACTCTTCTTAATTATTCAATTAATTATTTTGACTTTTTAAACCCAGTTAACCCAACTATGCAACACCTCCATCAGACCATATACATTTTTCGAATTCTCTGAAACCTCAGAAATAAATCCTCAGCAATAATTCGGTTCTCGGGTCGGTCCAACTGATATTGTTTGATTTATTCGGTTCAATGTCATAGTAAACCAACCTGGCCGGATTAATAAACCATTTTATTAAATTAAACTCGACAAATCATAACTCTAAATCGATGTTGTGATCCTAAACCAGATCACGGATGTTAGAATTCTCCCCCAATAAGTATAGATTCGTCCTCAAATCTACCGTCTACCCGTCACTCAAACTCGTAATCTCATAAGAATGATGTACCTCACTTGGTAATCTCATAGGAATAAGAAACTCAACACATAAATGTCGTAATCTGAGATACTCTAAACGCATAAACCTCATCAACTGAGATACTCAAACTCAAATAACTCGGCTTTTCCAAAAATTTGCACATGTTTAAATCAAATTACTTATTAAGTAATGTATCAACTCAATACTCAAAAATCTGAATACCCAAAATGATCCAATGCATAGATAAGTCTCAAAAACTCAAATACAAGTGAAAATCTCGAAAAATAAAAATTTAAACTCAAAAACAAGGACCACTCAGTCCCCCAAGGAATCGGTTCTTTTTGTATCTTGCCATACCACTTGGAAAAATTGCGTTTTAGGTTAGCCCCTGTCTCCCAAGTCTCATCATACTCGCCATTACAGTCCCAACGAAATTCATCTCTGGCAATTTCTTCCTACGAATAACTCTAACTCGACGGTCCAAAACCTCAATGGGCCGTGCCTCAATCACCATGCGCAGTGTAAGGTCTATAGGAACCTCTGTGACCACTCGATCGTCCATGTGTAAACACTTCTTCAGCAGACACATAGAACACCTTGTGAAAGGCTTGCATAGATTCAAGCAACTAAAGCCTATATGCAACTGGTCCTACCCGCTCCAAAATCTTGAGAGGTTCCATGTACCACGGACTCAATTTGTTCTCCAAAATCGAGCTGTTCGGTCCTCTGAGCATGGCCATCTTTAGATAAACCATGTCACCAGTTTCAAATTCAAAATCTTTCTGGTGCTTGTCGGCTTAAGTTTTTTGCCTATCCTGAGCCTCCTTCATGTTTAACCTGGATCTTCTCAGTAGTTTCCTGGACCAAGTCCTCACCTAACAGGCTATTCTCTCCAACTTGATTCTAACATAGCGGGGTCCTGCAAAGTCTACCATACAGTGCCTCAAAAGGCGCCATGCCGATACTAGCCTGATAGCTTTTGTTCTAGGCAAACTCGACTAAACTCAGATGGTCAAACCAATGCCCACCCCAATCCAGCAAACACATTCACATTAGATCCTCCAAAGTCTGGATGGTCTGCGGGTGATATGCAGTACTCATGTGTACCTTAGTTCCTATCTCCTTTTGGAAGGCACTCCAGAACTGCAATGCAAACCTCGGATCTCGATCTGATACAATGCTTAGCGGCACACCATGCAACTTCACAATCTCAGACACAAAATTCCAAGCCAAAACCTCTGAACCATTGGTCTTCTTGATAGCTAAGAAGTGTGCTAACTTGGTCTGTCGATCCACGATAACCCAAATGGCATCCTTGCCCCTCGAATGCGGTAAACAAACCACGAAATCCATCATGATAATCTCCCATTTGTACTCAGGCATAGGGAGATTCTGCAGTAAACCACTTGGAACCTGATGCTCAGCCTTAACCCGCTGACACGTCTCGCACTCAGGAACCCACTTGACCACATCCTTCTTCATCCCTACCCACTGATAATACCGTTTGTGGTCCCGGTACAACTTGGTAGCTCCTGGAAGAATCGAAAATAGACTCTGGTGTGCTTCTTTTAGAATGTCCAGCCTCAGCACCTCATCCTTTGGGACACACACCCGGCCGTTAAGCATGATGGTTTCGTTGCTGACAACCACATACTCAGACTTCTCAGACTTAGTAGCCTTGATCAGTTCCTCATCGAACTATTGTGCTACTCACACTCTGCTCAAAATGTCTGCCTGGTTCCCTGCCTCTAATCCCAGCGGTTCGGTCTCATCAGAGATTGCACACAGACTCAAAGCACTCACCATGCCAAATAAGGCATCGGTGTCTCGCTCAATGTTTGTGACAACCCGCTTCCTGCTCAAAGCATTGGCCACTACATTGACCTTACCTGGGTGATAAGCGATCTCCAGATCGTAATCTGCCACCAACTCCATCCATTGATGTTGTCTAAGGTTCAACTCAGTTTGATTGAAGATATACTTCAAACTCTTGTGATCAGTAAACATCTGGACCTTTCCGCCGTATAGATAAGATCTCCAGATCTTAAGTGCAAAGACTACCGCTACCATATATAAGTCATGTGTAGGGTAGTTGCACTCATGCTTCCTCAACTGCCGTAATGCATAAGCAATCACCTTACCATGCTGCATCAGTACACAACCGAGTCCCATATTAGATGCATCGGTGTACACAGCATATGGTTGGTCTGCCTCTGGTAATGCTAGTACCATTGTTCTGGTCAACATCTATTTAAGCTTGGTGAAGCTCTCCTCGCACTTTTCTGACCACCCAAATGGCACATCCTTACCGGTCAACTTAGTCATTGCTTGTGCCATGCTAGCAAAGCCCTTAACAAAACTCCGGTAATAACCAGCTAACCCTAGAAAACTGTGGATCTCTATAGCATTTTGCGTTCTAGGTCATCTACTGATGGCGCGGATCTTCTCTGGATCCACAGACACTCCCAACTCGGAATCCACATGACCAAAAACAACCATCTCTTGCTGCCAGGAACTGCACTTGCTCAACTTAGCAAACAGCTGCTGTTCTCGGAGCTTCTCCAGAACTCTCCTTAAATGGTCATGATGTTCTTCAGGACTTTTGGAATAAATGAGGATGTTATCAATGAAGATAATCATGAACTCATCCAAGTATTCCTGAAACACACCATTCATCAGCCTCATGAATGCAGCTGGTGCATGACCACAAACTCATAATGCCCATAGCGAGTCCTGAAAGCTATCTTCCTCACGTCTGCCTTATCAATAGGAATCCGATGATAACCCGAAGCTAAATAAAACTTCGAGAACCATGTGGATCCCCGCAACTGTTCCAAACTCTCATCAATCCTTGGTAACAGGTACTTGTTCTTCACAGTAACCCGGTTCAAACACCAATACTCAACGCACAACAAGAAACTACCATCCTTCTTCTTGACAAAAAGGACTTGTGCTCCCAAACATGAACTACTCGGTCTGATAAAACTCTTGTCTAGCAACTCTTCAAGTTNGAAACTACCATCCTTCTTCTTGACAAAAAGGACTTGTGCTCCCAAACATGAACTACTCGGTCTGATAAAACTCTTGTCTAGCAACTCTTCAAGTTGCTCCTTCAGCTCTGTCATCTCAGCCGGTGCCATCCGATATGGTGCCTTATACAGCGGCGCTGTGCCCAGCTCCAACTCGATAGTAAACGGATCTGATCTCGATGGTGGCAACTCGCTCAATGGTCAAAACACATCCTCAAACTCGCAAGCCACTTCGATGTCTTTCACCCTGGCTTGGCCAACCTCTGCTGGCATGGAGATAGACGCCAAGTAAGCTTTGAAAACCCGCCTCAATCATGGATTCCACCTATATAGTCTATATCACTAGACATCCAGCAGTCGGTCTCACTCCCTGATAAACCCGAGTTTCCGATGCCAACTCAAACACTACACGCCCTCGGTAGTAATCCAAATGGACTCGATACTTACTCAGCCAACTCATCCCCAAGAAAACATCATGAAGTTCCACCGGACACACAATCAAATCCGCAGGTATGAGCTCTCCAACGATCAGAACGTCTTCTACCTCAGCAAAGCCCTGGGTCTTACGATAACGTCGCCCGGCTATCTGGACTAAACCGGAATAACTATCCAATAACTCTATAATTTGCAGAATTATTCTGGTGTAATAACTCGGCGATACGCTCTGGTGCTGAACCACACCACTCTCTCTATTTGTGGCTCCCATTATAAAGA
Organism: Leavenworthia alabamica; assembly: GCA_000411055.1. NCBI lineage: Eukaryota > Viridiplantae > Streptophyta > Magnoliopsida > Brassicales > Brassicaceae > Leavenworthia > Leavenworthia alabamica. Next base: position 217,966 of record KE159302.1, on the reverse strand, counting down.
TATGCATCACCTCCATTTGAAGTCACCTCAAGGAACAACCAGACTCCCGGATGCAATCCAACACATAGAGAAGAAGTCTAGACCCTTTACAAACAAACAAGTACATAAGTGAATAGAATCTAACCAGTGTCTAAGCTGAAATCATTCGTCCTGTTCATCCTCTCATCCATGTTTTGAACTTGTAGTGATTCCTTATGAAGTAGTGCACTATCTCTTGCTAACGGAAATGCCAGTTTCATTCCATACCTAACTCAGTGTACCACCAATACCAACTCAAAATGACCCTCACGACCACATGACATCACGCGGATGCAATGCGTGAATGAACACTCACCACATTATAACTAACTCCTCATAATATCGACTAGTACGGTTCCCCTGAGTCAGGTCCATATTCGCACTCTAAACGGTTCAAGGCCTCACGCGGAACGTACTTGCATTTAAACTCAGCAACAAAGTCATCCCAAACCAACATAACCCTGACACGTCTGGCAACCACGCCTTTCCACCAGGAATGAGCATTGCTATCTAATAGTGAGTAGCCAAATCCATCTTGTATCACTCCGGACACCTCACTGATCGGAAAATCATCTCCAGACGGTCAAACCACTACTCAGCCTCTTTGGGCTTTAAACTACCAGCAAAAGATTTGACTAAAAAAGGGTGCAATTGATCCAGAACGCTCAAGTAAATAAGCCCTGCTGGCACTACTCTGGGAATCCCAACTGGTACTCCAACTTGCTCTGGAACAACCGGAATCGGTATCGGAACATGCGCCAGGACTGGTACTGTAGTCCGCTTTACAAGGTCGCTAACAGGCCCAACATAACAGCGTCCCACGGCGGCTGATCTCCTCCCAGAACTGCTTCCGGTAACGGTGCCTCAACACCCACAT
>KE159302.1:155695-196887 GCA_000411055.1 Leavenworthia alabamica | reverse complement strand
GATAGTCGTCTATCGGCAGGTTGCTCTCGACCGACTGCCGAGGGATTTGCGCATGTTTGGTTCCGATACCTCGGGTCATATCAGTGGGAGTGTCGCCCGACCGGATGATGGTCCGCATGATGACCCATCGTGTGTCGTAGTGTCGTCCGACCGGGTGAACGTTCATGGATTAAGCCTAGATCTTCATGTTTTGTTCCATTTTGCTCCCTTGTTGCTTGTGGTTGATCTCGAGCACATTATTACATAAATAAGACTCAAAACTATACAGAAACGACAAAATCCTAAGACGCAAAGTTAAAAAAACGCAAAAACTCAAATATATCAGAAATATAAAAGAACGAGGTATATGCGAAAAGGAGATATTCGAAAGCCTGAAACGTATACAAGTTTAATGTAGTTTAATGTTAAAAGATAATAGTGTCGCTTTGAGATTTGTGATTTAAATCATGTTTTTGGTCACGTGTAATAATAGTTTTGATGTATCCTTTAATCACTCCACTATCTCCTTGTTCTCATTTCCTATCTTACTTGTTAAAATTATATTATAGTTTTTCCGTTAAAATCTTTTAAAAACTAAAATAAATATTTGAATGGAAATGTAAAATAGTGTGTTATAAAATAATATTCTTTAAGAAATGGTTAAAGTATTTTGGTAAAAAAACAGTTTATTATAATTATTTTTTCATCTCAATATCTTCCACTTATTCACTTTAAAAATGTGAACGGTTTTTTATAACTTCTAATAATCAATCTAGGAAAAAATAATTTAGTAAAAATAATAGAAAATGAAACAACTAAACTAATAGATAATTTAAAAAATTATTATGACAGATTTTTAATGAAAAAATATGTATTTAAACAATAAAATAAGACACCTATAAATCTAAATGTGTCATCATCAGAGCATAGTTAACTTTATTAATAGAGATATTAATTTATGTACATTTAATATATATTGATTAATTAAAATTAAATATTATTATTTAAAACTAATAAAATAACAAATGTGTGAAAAATCCATTAAAAATTAATCGAAAATCTGTGTCTCGGAAACAACTATTTTCGACAAATTTGGCTTTCTCAAACATTTTCTTCTATTGTCTGATTTCTGAGTTTCAATATGGATTGTTAGTATATTGAGCATTATGTCATTTTACACGTTTATATACACATAGTAAAACAAAACAATGACAATCTTTGAACAATTTGAAGTTAAGACTATTAAACTGAACCACCGTTCTATATTTCCGAGATGGTTTGAAGAGAAACAGTTACTATGGCGCGGATGAAGATTTAGCGAGATACTGACGCCACTCTTCTGGCATTCCCTTATTTGATCTCAGCATCCTTATAGCTGCATTTGTTAATGGTATAGCAACAATGTCATAATCTTTTGGTTCCTGCCATTAACCAAAAATTTTATCATTAAAACAAGGTTTATGGGATTAGTTAAACTCAATGCAATGATGAAAAATACATTTGGGACTTTAAGTAACTTCATGTGTGCTTCTTCTACTGTTTTCTGACCTTTCCTCGAGTTGCATCTTGAACATGCCGCTACCTATTTTTACATGCACAAATTAAAGAATATTTTGTTTGGCTATCACATTCACAGCAGAGATACAATAATTACATACCAGATTTTGCCAGGTCCATTCTCCACCTCGAGAAATCGGCATAACATGATCAATGGTCAAGTTTTCACGAGAAGAACAATATCTATACTCCAAAATCCAAATAAACAAAAGTTCTGTTAGCAAGAATATTTTAAATCTGCAGAAAAAAAGACAACTCTGCTTGTAAACTGAGCATAGAAAACTACTCACTGACAAGTATAATCATCTCGCAATAAAATGCTTTTACGACTAAGTGAGTTTTTAACTCTTTTTCTTTTAACAACTTGAAGCAAATGTGGAACCTGGAAGAAGTAAGCTTCAAACTAGTAAGAGATAAAACTGTTTAAGCAAACTAAATTCATGTTCTACATACCCTTAATACAGCAGGTATACAGAATGAACCAGAAGGTGAAGTAACAGTTTGATCATAATACTCCAAAACATCGGCCTAGAGCATTGAAAATACAAAAACTGAATTAAGGATTCTGATGTTTCAGTAAGTATCAAAATTAGTAAAAGCTTTTAGCCTGACTTTATCCATGTATTCCAGACAGATTGCACGCTTCCAGCAAACCACATTAACCGGCCTATAGTAATAGACAAGAATTTTAGACTACTAACTTGAAACAAAAGATTGTTGGTTTAGTTGTTTAATCTACTATGTTTCATATAAGCAAAATAGAAATTAAGAGAACAATTTGTAAAGTAACAACTAACCAGACATCCACCATTAATTTAGTGAAACCACTAAACCTGTATGAAATGTCTAGCACCAAACATAAGAATTCAGAACAATCTGTCACTAATAACTGTAGCAATACAATAAATGAACAACAATCAAATTATAGAGATGTTTTAGTAACATTTGATTCATGGTTTAGTTGCTCAAAATTCTCGAATACCATATTAGTAAAGTAAACCAGACATTCACAATTAGTTTGACTAAACCAAGACGCTAATATAAAGCAAACTGTATAATTACTAAAATAAAAGTACCTGTATGAAATATCAAGAACCAAGCCTTTGAAGCAAGAAAGATCATGAGACTCTAACTCATCATCTTCATCAAAATTCCATTCATCACTATCTTCGTCACTTGCAAGATTACTATCAGAGTTATCAAAATCCCTAATTTTATTTCTCTTGGAAGAAAAAGAGAAAATTCTTGAACGAAACTCATCAATTTTTAATCGGCTTCGGCGCATCGGAACCACCGGTGAACAACCACCGGCCATGTAAAAGCTTTGTTTAAACTGGTCTCTTGCATCTATACCAAAGGAGAATCCATCGTTGCTAGAGAGAAGCTTTAATCTCGTTGAGAGATGTGCCATTTTCAGATTTGATCCAAGTATTGGAAGATTATCAGGAAGCGAGACCACTTTACAATTTGGAGTTGAGAAGAGCCGTTAACCACAAACTTAATTTTTATACAAAATATCTTATAATGTGAATTACGAATTTGCCCTCGTGGCCATGTACACAACTATATTATGTGGATATTATCTAGATCTGGATCCGTTTCTTGGAAGAAAATTTACAAATTTTATATTCAGATCTGTCTATATTTCTGTAAAGTTCATGTATCCGAGAAAAAGATATACGAGATAAATATTCGACAGATTAAAAAAGGAAAATTAGGGTTGATATCCAGAATTTTCATATCCAGATATAGATCGTTATATGATAAAAACAAATATGGATACAAGTCAAGATATCTGTTTTCTTCACATAATTAGTCCTTGGATCGTTGCCCAAGACTGGCTTGAAAAAATACATGTTTTAACAAGAAATTGATGCATCGATTATGAGTTCTAGGATGATATTAATACAGTAAAACTCAATAGAATCAAGAACACAAACAACGATTACTGAATCTTCACTTTATTGAATCAATTGAATAAATGTTCAAAGCAAACAACTAATCAACTCACCAAATGTTAAGCTCGAGGGAGCTAAAACAATGGCGGCAAATACATAAGCTCTCTCACACAATAATTCACATTTTGTTTGATAAAAATGAATGAATACAAAAACTAGATTATTAATTCTTCTTTCGTAACAAACTACTAACTTTCAATCTCCATCAGCCACGTGTGTCAATCTCAGCCTTTGATATAAACTTCACATTATTTCCTATATTACATCTCCCCAGTTTGGAAGAACTTGTCCACAAGGCTGAAAAGAAGGAAACTTCTGCTGCATATCAAATAAGTATTCCCAAGTGGCCTCTTCAATGTCTTCATTGACCCATTTAATCAACACTATTGTAGCTGGCCGATTCTGTCTCCTTACCATCTTACAAGCTAAAATCAGTTCAGGTTCATTAGTCAAAACTTCCTGTAACACGGATGGTAAATCTGTTGATATTGTGACATCACCAACCATGAGCTTGAGCTGAGAAACATGAAAGACATGATGTATTTTTGATTCATGTGGCAACTGTAATTTGTAAGCCACCTCTCCACACTTATCCAGAATTTTATAAGGACCATAATACTTGGGAGCAAGTTTTTGACTTGACCTGTATACCACCGATTGTTGTCTATAGGGTTGAAGCTTGACATATACAAAATCGCCAATGTTAAACACTCTCTCAGTCCTGTGTTTATCTGCCAATTGTTTCATTCTATGTTGTGCCCTCATCAAATGAAACTTTAAAATGAGAAGCATGTTCTCCCTCTCTTGCAAGCTCTTCGCCAAGACTGCCACCTTTGATTCACCTGGTAGATAAGGGAGATGCACCGGAGGAGGTTGTCCGTACACTGCTTCAAATGGTGTCAGTTGTGTAGCAGTGTGATATGTTGTGTTGTACCAATACTCTGCTAAGGAAAGCCAATTACTCCACAAATGAGGTCTTTAACTACACATACACCTGAGATAAGTTTCGAGACATCTGTTAACCACCTCAGTTTGCCCGTCGCTTTGGGGATGGTAAGCACTCGAGTATTGGAGTGAAACGCCTTGCAGAGAAAATAATTCACGCCAAAACTCACTGAGAAAAATCGAATTTTTATCACTGACGATAGATTTAGGAAAGCCATGTAACTTGAAGACATTATCCATAAATGATTGAGCTACTGTAAAAGCTGTACATGGATGTTGTAACGCTATAAAATGGGCAGCCTTACCGAGTCTATCAACTACCACAAATATCATGTACTTCTCATTGGATAGAGGTAAACCATCAATAAAATCCATAGATATATCCGTCCAAATAGTATCAGGTACAGGTAACGGCTGTAACAAACCTGAATATGCTGAAGTATCATACTTGCATTGTTGACATACTGTAAATCTTCTGATGAAACTTTGAATATCTTTTGTCATACCTTTCCAATAAAACAGACTTTTAATCCTCTGATGAGTAGCATCCCTCCCAGAATGTCCTCAACCAGAACAGTGCATCCAATCAAGAATTTTGTTTTTTAACTCTGTAGACATAGGGACAACAATTTTGCTTTTCCTTCTCAAAATACCTTGATACCAAGAGTAATGTTTCTTATCTGAGAGTCCCTGTTCCGAACCAGCAATGATCTGTTTCAACACAACATCAACCTCATAACCTTGTTGTATCTCTCTGAGAAAATCACACTGTAAAATCGACATTGCCATATGCAAAATCTCAGCACCATCCACTCTTGATAGAGCATATGCAACTATATTTTCTTTACCCTGTCTGTATTGTATCTCATAGCTGAACTCTAGTAATTTTGGCAGCCACTGTTGTTGAATAGGAGTGTTTAGCCTCTGTTCAAGTAGATATTTGAGACTTCTCTGATCAGTTTTTATAATAAAGTGACTAGGCAACAAATAGTGCCGCCACTTCTGAACATCGAAGACTACTGCTAGCAATTCTTTTTCATAGATAGATAAGTGCAGTTGTTTCCCGGTAAGATGTCGACTGATGTAAGCTAGTGGATGTCCTTCTTGCATCAGTACAGCCCCTATTCCATGTCCACAAGCATCAGTTTCAACTACAAATGTTCTATCAAACTGAGGCAGAGCAAGCACTGGGGTGTTACACAATGCATCTTTCAATGTCAAAAATGCTGTTTGTGCTTCTTCATTCCAAGAAAACCCCTCTTTTTTTGGTTAACACTGTCAAATGTCTTGCTATTGTTCCAAAGTTTCTCACAAAAAGCCTATAATACCAAGATAAACCAAGGAAGCTCTTTAGTTGTTTCAATGTTCTTGGTACATGCCACTCTTTCACTGCTTTAATCTTGCGCGGATCAGTAGAAATTCCTTTTGCTTCAATATAGTGACCCAAATACTCCACTTTCTTAGTTGCAAAAGCACATTTACTTCTATTGGCATACAATGAGTTATTTTTCATTACTGCAAACACTTTTCTCAAATGCTCCACATGTTCCTCTAATGTAGCACTGTACACCAATATATCATCAAAAAAAATCAAGACGAATTTTCTTAAACTTTGGAATGTTTCTGGCGCATTGGTTAGACCAAATGGCATCACCAAATATTCATAATGCCCATTATGAGTTTTAAAGGCAGTCTTATGAATATCTAATGGATCCATTCTTACTTGATGATAACCTGCTCGAAGATCAATCTTAGAGTAGAGCTGTGACCCTCCCAATTCATCCATCAAATCCTCTATTAATGGAATAGGAAACCTATCCTTTATAGTCATTCCATTCAACCCTCTGTAATCTACACAAAGTCTCCATGTTCCATCTTTTTTTTTTGACTAACACAACTGGTGAAGCATAAGGACTGCAACTACCTTGAATTGTTCCACTAGCTACTAGCATTCCCTCAATAATTTTATCTATCTCATTTTTTTGATAGATAGCATACCTGTATGGTCTATGATTAATAGGATTGGCACCATCAATTAAAGGAATCTTGTGATTAAAATTCTGTCTTAACGGAGGTAACTCAGATGGTTCTGCAAAAATATCAGAAAACTGCACAATCAAATCTTCTATAGCTGGTTCATACTTGAGCGCCGTAGGGTCTACTTCCAAGGAGTACAAGTTTATATTAGGAAAGGTAGATGCTTCTTGAACATACAGCATCGAAATTTGAGCTTGAGAATCTTGATGTTTAAGCATTCTACTCAGTTTAACTTCCTTTACTGAACCTGGCTCTGATACCTTTAATACCGTAAAACTCAATAGAATTAAGAACACAAACAACAATTACTGAATCTTCACTTTATTGAATCAATTGAATAGATGTTCAAAGCAAACAACTAATCAACTCACCAAATGTTAAGCTTGAGGGAGCTAAAACAATGGCGGCAAATACAGAAGCTCTCTCACACAACAATTCACACTTTTTTGATAATACTGAATGAATACAAAAACTAGATTATTAATTCTTCTTTCTTAACAAACTACTAACTTTCAATCTCCATCAGCCACGTGTGTCAATCTCAGCCCTTGATATAAACTTCACATTATTTCCTATATCAGATATGTAAATTTAACACCTAAAAAAGTTTTTTCCACACATTAATTTCGTCTAAATAATATAATATAAGGAAGTATGTTGTTTTGTTATTAACTAGCTTCATTAGTTTAATGTTATCATTTCGAACTCTAGCCACTTAAGTCCTAAACTCCATACCAATTGTAATACCCAAATAAAACATGTAGCTTCTTCCGCTTGCTTAGTCGTATACTGACCATGATATTGCCCAATTCCACATGTAATGAAGGACCATTTCTATCTCATAATATCATAAGCACAATACCTTAAAATTACACTTTCCCATCCGGTCGTCGGGTTTGTCCATTTCCCTCCAGTTTGTAGTATTGACTATATGCTCATCTTGGTTATCTGATAAGGCCCTGAATGCAAGAGAAGATACAGAGGATAGTGATGGGAAATCAAGTTGGTGGTAACAAAACAATCCTTGAGTTCAAAAGATGGAATGAAGGTGGTCCGGATGGTATCTAGCCTTGGAGGTAACTCACAAACGATCTAGACAAAAGGATGGGATGGTTTAAGGTGTTGGAGGGAGTGAAGGACGCCACAAAGCTTATGGGAGAGGCTTTGATAAGTCAGGGTTTCGAGCTTCAAGAGGCTTCTCATACAGATTGAAGACTGAAACAAGTTCTAGCGAACGGCTACAAGCGGGATTCGAGGTATCCGCTTTATTGGGTAGAATGCCTTCTGCTAGGGTTTTCTTAGGGAAACGTTGTTCTTTATTGATAAGTTGTAAAAAAGATACATAGTTGATCGAGTTTTATACTTGAAACTCATCAACTGTGGGGCTTCTAGGCCCAATACACACTACAGACTCCATGGACTTGACCCAATGACTTAAAACATAAAACAAGACTCAATGACTTAGCTTAAAGAAAAAAGCTTTTAAGCCCAAGGTTTAAGTGGCATACCACTCGGACTTTTCTAACTTATTAATGGGACCTAAGACAAATAAAAATGACTCAAGACTCCTGCAAAAGAAACACAAAAAAACTTAGTTTAAAACCGGATTCAAATACTCACCTTGGGGTTTGACAAAGAAGAGAGTCTCATGGTGCTCTTCTTGAAGCAAAGGTAAGAAGGTGACTGGTGCCTTCTTATTCTTCTCCAACTTCTAGTAATCTTTATATCCTAGATCATCATCTTCTAGTCCTTGCTCTGTAGGTGTCTCTTGAATGATCTCTTCCATGAGTAAGGTCTTCTTGAGGTCTTCATGTTCCAGCAACTGGATGAGACATTCAATGCTTTGGTTGAATTCATCTCTGGTGCTTCTAGGTCCATGCCTTGTTCTTGGACTTCTCCTTATTCTTGGCTCTGGTATGGTCAATGGTTGTGCACTGGTTGGACTTCTCCTTATNCGAACCACCCAGACGAACCGTTGCTGGCTCTGCTCGAGCCCCCATGCCAATTCGGTTAATTGTTTAGCCGTTAGTGAACCACCACTTCCAAAAGAGATGTAGAGAACCGATTCATCTGGTTGTTTATTCAACCAATTCAAAATCGGGTGATCGGTCTTAGATGAATCTATCGGTCTGCATAATGGACCTATCGGATAAACAGGGACACCAACAACCCGGCCCAAAAGCTTAGGGTCTTGAAGTGATTTTAGTGATTTGGGCTCCATATCTTCCCATGTATTGACCAAAATGCCATCAGCTTTTGGGTAAGCCAGACAGTGACGAACAAAATCCCGGTACAACGGTTCGTCCGGAACCAGATATGCGTCCAAAGTATCATCGAATCGAACCGGTTCACACCCCGGTATCTCGAGTGGTTTTTTCTGGACAGTGTGTTCTTCTTTGATATCTTTGTGGAGAGTTGGATAATAAACAGAAACTCCGAGATAACGCGCGTTTGAGGCGATTAACAGATAAGTCAACATGTTGAATTCGTGTGCAAGAGATAACGCTTCTGTGCCAAACAAGTCAATGATAAGAGCCGTTGGCTTTTGATGCAACGCAGCAATCTTGGATCGGAGGGCTGGAACGGCTTCACGCATAATGATTCCGATCTTGGTCACCACGTGGTCTGCGGGGTCCACTAAACCTGAAATATCCGGCATAGGAAGATTGACGATGTCGACACCAGTTGAGTTTAGGAACTTTGACTGCGCAGAGGCTGCGTCGGTTTCGAGGACGAAGACGGTGATGTGGAAGCCGTGGTTAACGGAGAGACGTTTTGCAAGCTCGATCACCGGCATGAGGTGGCCCATTCCTGGACTGGATAACATGGCGGCGTGAGGTTTGGTGATCTTCATTACTGTTTCTTCTTCTTCTTCAGTTGCCTTTTTGATAAAATTTTCAGAGGATTTGTTTTGTTATATGGTTCTTTGCATATGGGTTACTTATTTATAGGATAGCAATTATTTGTTAATTCACTCAATCATTATTTTGCCTCGACTAAATATATAGCTATTATATAATTAATATTTTCATATGTATTAAAGTGTAGTTTGAGTAGCTTTTATTTAAATCTGTATTAGTGTATAATGTATTGACTAATTCATAGTTACGTACTCTATACATTTACTATACTTAAAAATGGTGCAGTAATCTATCACAGGAAAACGTATGATTGAGAAAAATAATGTTATATGAAAAGGATCTAACAGTAGCTAACATTAGTAATACCACATTTATATTATACGAGTTTAATGGCCGGTTTGGTTTGGGTGTGAGTTGTATTTATAATAATGGGTGCACATGGTCTTACCAATACATCAACTAAATATGAATTTTAATTTGTCGAATCGGGAATGGCGAAACTACGGGGAAATAAAATGTAGGATGAAACAGCATTATGATTTATCGAAAAATGTAACTTTAATGTATTTCATTTGTTTGGTTATTTTGGTGGAGTATTAATAAATATCTAAAATGCGACAACGTAAAATATAGTTGATGAAAACTTAAAAGGTCAGAAAATAATTTCGTTTTACATTCTGTAAATTACCCAACTGTATAATTATCTATATGATTTTCTAGAAANTTTTTTTTTTTTTTTTTTTAATGTTTGCAGGAACACTCACATATTAAATTCAAACGATAATATATATTGACGGTGTAAGTAGAGTGTGTTTACTTACGGATTGAGCAGTGTGCGGTGCACGTTGGTCATTGGTTGACCATATTGAGATCTGGAGTCTTTGTTTTTAGTTTTAGTAGCCACAATACAAATACAATTCCATTAATTACGATAACACGGGTAACCTAAATGCCATTAATCACGTCCTACTTAACTCAGTCTTAGTTAATTATATAATTTGAGGAATCGTCGAATTAACCACCACATGCATGATCGGAATCGCCTTGGAGCTAGTTGATCACATGCCCATTAATATTTTATTTTATTTTATTTTGAAGATATTAGTAATTAACTCTGACCACTAATATGTATACACATAACACATTCTATCAAATAAACATCTTTTAATTTATCAATATAATTTCCATTAATATAAACGATAAATAATCAATTATTAGAGGAGGATACAACTAAAACTGATAGTGTTGATTTTGCAAGATACAAACATAAAAGGGAGTAGAGAGAAAGAGGATATGCAATTATAAAACCTTTTTGTAACAAACCAAACCTAATTTATTCATTATTTATGGATTGTCGTCTATTTCATTGCTTTGGTCACTGTTATCTTATTAATCCCATCTCTTTACTTTAAATAACTAATCCATATTACATGGCTGAAAAATAGATTGAGACCTTCGAACCAATGTTTTGGCTTAATCGTTTTTTTTGTTTGTAAGATGAAAACAAACCTTTTTCCAATATCTTATATAGAAGTTAAAGAAGATTAATTAATTGGGAATATTTATTAATTGTAGAAGATAAACTCGCTCATCATAAATAAACATAGTTTAGAAAATTAAATGAATCATTTTGTTCTCCTTTAGAATAGTAACGTTTTTAATTCATGATGACCAGCAAAATTGCCCAAATTACGCCGTGGTCATACCGTAAAACATGATTATTCAAAGAACATTATATTATTATGGTGGTCATATTATGCGTAAATCATTCATTGGACAACTACTGTTGTTGAAATTTTCCGTTTATTATATTTATATATGACCAAAATTTCTTGATTTATTCTCCTCCAATCACCGTCATTACGTAATATATTATCTTTACTCTTTAATAAAACAAATCTATAGGTATATATATTTTAAGTCTAGATACCAAAATAAAGTTTCAGGGAGGAAATTAAATGATAAACCTTTTTAGTGGTTATAATGAAAGAAACAATCAAATTAAACATAAATATAAAATGGAGTTAAAACTTGAAACATGTTACTTATTATATAAAATGTTTTGTAACCAAATGTCTTAGTTTTTATTATCTCACGCTATGTACATAATATTATCTTCGTTATCTCAAATGAGACAAAAATATATAACTTTGTTAGTCGGTAGGTCAAGGCTGAGAAGCCTAATTAAATATAGCAGTAGCACCGTAACTATTCACCTCACTCATTTGTTAAGTATATACAGTGGTCCGACTTTTTATAACCATTGGTCCTTTTGTTTTCTCTTATGACTCGAGTAATTATTGAAATTAGTGTATATGACATGAGTCGTTAGGAAAAACACTAAGATACGATCTCGTTGAATGGCAGATTAACCACACAAGATTATTGATATATTGTTATATTTTTGCTATTTTTCATACTCTATTAGATGTTTATGATGTTGTAAACTAGAAAAATAAAAAGTTACGTTAAAAAAAAAACACTAAACACGGCGGTCAAACAGATCCATTATATGTCACAATGTTACGCGATCCAATCACACTCTATCACCTGCCACAACGATGGACTACTGTTAATTATATTATATAAGTGAATAATTGGTATTACATTTCATCAGCGACGGTAACATGATAAATAATATCATTATCACCTTACAAAAGTCACCGAGCAACCCTCCTTCTAGAAACACTGCTTTTGATGCGTCTGCTTCTATCCTACTATTGGGCTTGGCTTCTCTTTCAGTTACAATTTTAACCTTTATCCTCCACTGGCCCACAAACTACGTACCCAAATACAATCTCAAGTAAGCCCATTAGTTAAAAGTTTTAAGCCTATTTTGGTTGGTCCATTTTAATAATGTTTCGAGAATTAATTGGAGGGTAACGTGATCGTCAACGCCTGGTGCTACCGTCGCTAAACGTCGGGTCTTCTTCTTCTTCTTCTTCTCTTTTTAGTGGCACTCACTCTATACCCGTGAAAAACCCTAGTTCGCAAAAAATGATGAACCTCTCCAGATCCGTCGCGTTGATCTCTTTGTTCCTTCTTCCGTTACTTAGTTTCTCATTCTCCGTCGATAATCCAACAGATCGGCGCGTTCTGGTTCTTCTCGATGATTTATCACTTAGATCCTCTCATTCTATCTTCTTTAATGCTCTCAAATCCCGTGGATTTGATCTCGATTTCAAGTTAGCTGAAGATTCGAAGCTCGCGCTTCAACGATACGGACAGTATTTGTACGATGGGTTGATCATCTTCGCCCCATCCACAGAACGTAAGATTCTATCTCTATTGTTTTTTTTGTATTCGGGAATCGATTTGGTAATTTGTCAATTCATTGTGTATAGGGCTTGGAGGATCCTTGGATTCGAAATCCATTGCTGACTTTGTTGATTCCGGTCGTGATTTGATCTTATCGGCGGATACTTCTGCATCTGATCTGATTCGAGGCATTGCCACAGAGTGTGGTGTTGATTTTGATGAGGTTGGTTTCTTAGAATGTAGAATTATCTTAATTTTTGTTGGAACAAACAAAATGTGAGTTAGGATTTGTATCTTGTTTACTTAATTAGGATTCTTCAGCTATGGTTATTGATCATACTAGCTTCTCCGTCTCTGATGTTGACGGCGACCACACATTGATTGCTGCCGATGATTTAGTGAAATCCGATGTCATTTTAGGGAAAACCAAAATAGAGGTAACTTTCTAGCTGAGTTATTGTGACTAATACTCGCAATTGTCTTGTAAGGTTTTGGGATTTCTAATTATTGATACTTAAAACTTCATTCTGTGTTTGGTTTATGAATTGCAGGCTCCCGTGCTTTTCAGAGGGGTTGCACATTCGTTGAACCCTGCCAACAATATGGTGAGCTGAAAAACATGCCCATTTGTTGCATTTAGTTGATGTTGATAAGTACAATATTTATATGAATAACTATGCCTTGATGTGGATATTAACTTTTGTCAATTTATGCCTTGTTCTTCATTACTAGGTTTGGAAAGTTCTCTCAGCCTCTCCCTCAGCTTATTCTGCTAACCCAAGCTCCAAGTTGTCAAGCGCCCCCCAGCTGACTGGATCTGCAATTTCTCTAGTGTCGGTCATGCAGGTTTGTCTCTTTTTATAATCAGATATCATGTTCTTGGCTGATCTTAGCTCTCAACTTTTGAAGATTAATTCGTTCAATTCATGGAGTTCATAAATTTTTATGTATAATCTAAAACTGCAGGCCAGGAACAATGCTAGGGTTGTGATTTCAGGCTCTTTGCAGTTGTTTAGCGATAGGTGAGCAAATGTTGATGGTAATTTATCCAGTTAATTCATGCATATGGATGTTTCTGACTCAGAGATTGGTTTACACGAGGCAGGTTATTCAGATCTGGTGTCCAGAAAGCTGGAAGTCCTAACAAGTAAATAGACACTTAGTTCATTAATTGAAACTTTTGGTTCACATGATACAAAGAGTGAAGGATTATTTTGTTAAATATGGATGTCACATTACGTCTGAAAAAAGATTAACTGATCTTATGTAACACTTTCTCAGATACGAAAAATCCGGCAATGAACAGTTTGTGACTGAACTAAGCAAATGGGTCTTCCACGAAAGGGGCCATCTGAAGGTATATGAATAGTCATTTACAGTTGTTTTGATCTCTCCAAACCTACAGAAGTTCATTGCTTACTCCTGTCCATAAATTAAATGGTGGCTTGTATGTTTAATCGGTCACCTGTTTTTCCTTCATTGCTACATTTCTCACTTATCTTCTGTGTCCAGGCTGGTACTCTTGTACACCATAGGCTTGGAGAAACAGATGAGCCAGCAATTTATAGGATAAAGGATGACCTGGTATTGCTTCTACATCTTGTGTGCTTGGGTGAAAAGTACATGGTATCTAGTGTGTATCTGCAGCAAGCTTATAATGTGGCATTTCATTGCAGGAATTTTCTGTGGAGATATATGAATGGTCAGGAAAGAGCTGGGAACCATATGTCGCTAATGATGTGCAGGTTCAGTTTTACATGATGAGCCCATATGTGTTGAAAACACTGTCAACAGACAAGAAGGTGAATTTTGTATGATTTAAGTTGCTTTCAGATTTAGAAATTAGAACTCAGTCGGCGTTGGTTGTTTACTTTGCAGGGTCTGTTTCATACATCTTTCAAGGTTCCTGATGTCTATGGTGTATTCCAATTTAAGGTTGAATATGAAAAGCTTGGCTACACTACATTATCTTTTTCAAAGCAGGTGAGTAAATTATATTGTAAAGTTTAGCTCACTTTTCAGAGAAACATGTAAGATAGCAAAAAAATTGATGGCAATTGCAGATTCCAGTGCGGCCTTACAGACACAATGAGTATGAGAGATTTATCCCGACTGCTTATCCTTATTATGGAGCTTGCTTTACCACTGTAAATCCTTGCCTCATCTCTTTTACACACACACAAGTACAACTGATTAAGCTAATCTTTTGCCCTTCATTTTTTGCTATTGGATGCAGATGGCTGGTTTCTTCGTCTTCAGCTTTGTCTATCTCTACCATAAGTAGATTTAGCATAAATGGTTCTCCAGTTGCAAGTAAGCCAAACCTCCATATTTAGACGATAAAAAAAAAATTCTGTATCTTTTTTGGGCCAGCAAGCTCTATTTTCAGCCAAATATTTTCAAACTTTTTTTGTTTCTCAGATGTTTATTTGAACCCCTTTCACTGCTTCTCTTTCCCCCGTAATCAAGATATAAATATGTCTCTCAGGTCACCAAGGTCTTAAGTTATGTGTTAAAGCAAATATAACCCTACTTTTGTAGATTGTCAAATGTTAACTTAAAATATTGAGTTATCATCTTAAATGCTAAATTAAACGGGTAATTATATTAATATCAACAAGTTCCAGTAACATTAGTTAATAACGAAAAGCATTGGATCATACGAATAGGTATATGTAAATAATTACATATTCTTTTTATATATGTAAACAACTGTAAATAATTACATATTCTTTACATATATGTAAACAACTGTAATATCAGGGTACATCTGTAATACGTTGTTTATTTTATGTCAATAAACAAAACCAAAATAAGCAAAATATTTGATGCATGTAATAAACTTTATACAGTTGGACAATTTTACTACTGGATGATGATTTTACTATTTCAGGCACATGAACCAAAATCTGGTTCACGAGTAACTCATACATAATCCAATGTACTGTACATGATCATTTTTTTAAGTCGTACTCATAGATAATTAAATCAAGGAGAGGACGTGTATAAATCATGTGCATGAATAAAATAAACTGTAGTTGGTCTTTTAAAATATGACCAATAGAATTATTATAAAATAGTAAAAGAGAGAATAAAAAAGGCGACTTGACTAATGAAAATGGTGCGTAGAACAAATCAAACTTAGGAGTTACGATCGAATGGGAAAATGAAAGAGAAGAAAAGTCAAAGGAAGAAGCAACTCAGTGGTTTCTCTCCTCTTCTTTCCCACTCCCAACTCTGATTCAGCTTTAAATATAATCTCTTCTGGATTCACATTGATTTTTCAGCTACTCTATCCTCTGTTTTCTCTTAGATCCGATCCCACTTTTAGTTCCAACCTCCGGCAACGACATCTATTTTCTTGATCTTGAATCCCTCACACTCTCCTTCCTAGAGACCATATTTTTCTCTCATCATATCAGGTNAAAAAAAAAAAAAAGTCAAAATCTTTTCCTTTTGGGTTCCCTTAGTGCCACATAGTCCATATTTGGTGGATTGTTGTCCAAAACCATGGAAGACAAATCAAATTCGAGCAGGAACAGAACCGAAACGCCTCGTCTTCGAACTGACATAGGTTCCTTATACTCTACCTATCACAGTTCTTACAAATCAGCTTGTAAAAATGATCCAGATTTACAATCCCTCGATTCCTCTCTTCATCAACGCACCAACCGAGTCATTACCTCGCTCGCCTCTACTGCTGAAACTCGTTCTTTATCTTTTGACTCTCTCATAGAAATCTCAGGCTGTCTCTTCGAAACGAACGAAGATGTCGTTAAGTATATCTTTGAAATCAGAGAAGATGTTTGGGAAAACAAAGACTTGTATGATTTGGTGAATGCATATTTCGAGAGTAGCATCAAGACCTTAGATTTTTGCAATTATGTTGATAATTGTGTGAAGCGTGCAAGGATTGGGAAATTGCTTCTACGTTTTGCGGTTAAGCAATTAGAGTCATCAGATAAATCTGTGGAACCTGGTACTAATAAGTACGCTAAAACTTTGGAAGAGCTTAACAAGTTTAAGGCTTCTGGTGATCCGTTTGATGGAGATTTTTTTATGTTGCTTGAGTCAGTTTATGAGCAGCAGGTTTTGCTTCTGAAGAAACTTGGTAAGCTAAAAAGGAAGCTTGAAAAGAAGCTTAAGAACAACAAGAATTGGAAAAAAATATCAAATGTGGTTTTCGTGACTGCTTTTGTCTCTGTTTTGATCTTATCTGTCGTTGCAGCAGCTGTGGCTGCACCTCCCGTTGTGACTGCTCTTGCAGCTGCCTTGGCTCTTCCAATTGGATCTATAGGGAAATGGTGTAATCATCTCTGGAGTAAGTATGAGGCCTCTGTCAAAGGCCAGAAAAATATAGTTTTGTCGATGACGCTTGGTGTTAAGATGAATATGAAAGATATGAAAAACATTAGAGCCCTTGTGGAAAAGTTGAAGAATGAGATGGAATCGATGATGCAAAAGGTTGATTTTGCACTCAATGAGAAAGAGAAAGAAGAGATGGCAGTGAGGCTTTCGTTGCAAGAGATCAGCAAAAAGTTTGATGTTTTTACAGAGAGAATTGAAGAAGTGGGTGAAAACTCGGATAAGTGTAGCAAAAACATCAAATTGGCTAGAACACTCGTTCTAAGGCACATTCTTAGCTTCTCCTCAAGTTCAGAGTCAGAGAATGGAAACTTGTAAGTTGTGTGATTTTCTAATTATTCTTTGTTTAAAGTTGCTTGTAGTTGTTGGCTCACTCTTTTTTAAAATTTCATTTGGTCAGGATTGGGGATATCTCATTGTGAGAGATAAGACCGTATAAGTGAAGAGAGTCTGTGGTCTATATCTTATATATGCTATTGCTCTGCTCAAGTTGTATAACACTTCTTCTATACTTTTATAGTATTTCGCTACTGTTTATGTACCTGCTTACCACTACATTGTATTACTTAACTGGAAATAAAGTTTTTCTGTGTTTTTTTCTTTTGAAAACAAAGTTCAAAGTCGAAACTGATATTGTAGGAAATATTTGATCATTGGCCTTTCTCTTTCGACTTAGTAAAAGTGGGAGACTGAGTCATGTATTAATTAACAAAGTCGAAAGAGAAAGTTGGTGAAAATGCGGCTAAATGTAGCAAATCATTCATCTTGATCTTGAGAGCAGTGAGTTTGTTTACTTGCGAGTTATGGGCTTTTTATCTATATTGGGCTTTTAAGGCTCACTGCAGTTTGATTTTGTGACCTTGCCCGTTTTATAAAATGGTTATCTCGTGGCCTTGAATTTGTGACCTTGCAGTTTGATAGTAAACAAATATCTCTGGGCCTCGAGGAAAAAACAAATAGGGTTACTTGGTAATTTGGAAAAGATCAGGAATCGACGGTCAAGAAAAGGGAGTGGGAGGATGAATAAAAACGGCAATAAAACCTTCAAGTTCATCATCAACTGGGGAAGGTAGCTTCGTAAAAAGAATCAGTTTCAGTTTTTTTATTTATTATTTATTAATTATAAAAACAACAACAGAAACATGAAGTAGTTGTTGGAACCTCATGAGTTAGTGGTACTAAACAAAACCCTCCCTTAGATATCAACTCCCCAACAACACACTCTCTTTTGTATTTACGTGGCGACTCGTTTACGTGTGTCCCCTCCTCACTCATTTATTATTTACTTATTAGTTGAGCTTCATGAAACGTTTCTTCTCATTTCTCTAACTCAACTCTACGTTAATCTCACAAAAGAAATATCTTAATCTTTTTTTTCCCGGGTTTGGAGAATTAAGATTGTCTGACCAAAAAAGAGAGGAGATTTAACATTATTATTAATAATTGACAGACATTTAACTTTGAGTTCAGTTAAAAATCTCCTAGTTATTAAACAAAACCCACTAACACAACTCCATATTACAAAGCTAAATATTGAGTTTTTTTTCTCCGTATTTCTTCAAAAACTAGTTTATATATATCAACATAGCATATATGCCTATATTTTGTTCTAAGCACAACCTAGTTTATCACACTCTCCCCAAATTGTAAACTACAATATATTACATTCGCTATGTTACACATAAACATACACATCATTGTCTTCCACTAAGAATTTTTGTAAGTTGTGACAGCTGCATATTCTCTCGAACGATACATGGTTCTATTTATGAATAGAGTTCTATCTAATAAACACACCGACTTTTTTAAAGAAAAACAACAACAAAAAATACAGAGATTATGCATGCACTTATCTAAGTCTACGTGTTTGGGAACACAAAATTTATTTTAATAGATGACACACTTTTATATTAAAAACGTTTCT
Organism: Leavenworthia alabamica; assembly: GCA_000411055.1. NCBI lineage: Eukaryota > Viridiplantae > Streptophyta > Magnoliopsida > Brassicales > Brassicaceae > Leavenworthia > Leavenworthia alabamica. Next base: position 178,003 of record KE159302.1, on the reverse strand, counting down.
GATTTTATATAGTTAAAAGGGTTTATAGATGAATTAGCATTATAACTATTTAAGTAGTAAAATAATAAACAAAAATGGAAAACAGTGGAATGAAGATGATCTGTTTAGTAAGACTTGGCGTGTTAATAAGATTTTCTCAAATGATCGCCACGTGTACGGTCCTCAGCATTTGGTAACTGATCTATGTTAATCCCTTTATTTGACGATCTAATCCCAACTTATCGTGCTCCAAGGAGAAATTACTCTATTGGTGAACGAAATCATTTCAGTAATTTTGTTTGGTTTGCTAGAATTTCAATATTTTTGTTTCGTTAAAGAATTAATTTAAAATTTGATGTGAAATATAACTATATATTAATAATATATTACATATTTAAAATAATATGAATGAAATTCTTCGTCAATAGTTTATAGTTTTATCAGATGCATGTGAGTTTATGAATGTGTTCACATTAATGAGTAAAAGGAAATTGAAATATGAATGGATCTTTCCATACGTGAATTAGCCTTGCTAATAAAATGCAGTATTTGATTTGTAACAAGTAATTTATTCGCTGTATCAGTTAACTAAAGTTTAATTAAGATGAGAAATGGATAACGCCAATGTGTAATTATCGTGTTAAAATATCGTGATAAGATGCCCGTTTCTTAGGATATTCTCGTTTGTTGCTTCGTTACTCCGAACCAACGTCAATATAAAAGGCAGCTCAAGTCTTCTGTTTAGTCTCGGACCAATTTACAAAACCTGTTGCGTCTCTCCCAAAAACAAACCTAAACTTTTTTATTTCGTCTTTTATTTTTTTCTTTTTCTTTTCTTTCTAACGTTAGCTTTAGAGATCGACGATGGCGTCGAAGAAATCCCTAGTTCGAAATCTCTTCAACATTTCCAAAAACTATTCCCGGATTTCTGGTCTTACCCGAATGCGTCCAACCAAACCAAGCATTATTCCGGAAGCCGGAGATTCTGTAACTCGCCGGAGATTTCTCCACAAGAGGGCATTTTTCTCGCCGGAGATAGTTCCAAGAGGGAGTAGCTTGATGGAGAAACTCAGGGAATTGAGTTTGCCGAATAATCGGATTCGACTTGACGAGATGTTACCGCCGCCTTCGCCGGCTAAGACGCCACCGGAAGTTTTCCAGGCGGTTACGGTGGAAGACGTGAAGAAGCTTATGAGGGCAGCGGAAATGGAGATGGTGAAATCGAAACTGAAAGATATTGGAAAGAATTGGGTTTCGTATTCGGAATTTGTTCGGCTATGTGAAGAAAACAGTTGGGAACCTGAACAAGGGAACCGGGTCGCAAATATGCTTGACAAAGCTGGAAACGTCATCGTCTTGGGAAATTTTGTCTGCCTTAACCCCCAACAGGTATTAAATGCATGCCATGCACAGACTACAGTTTTTAAGTAAATTTAAATGATTTCGTTAATTAACTATTTTTTTAATTGCAGCTAACTAGCGCCATGGCTGGTCTGATTCCGACACTCGAGCCCACTCGCGACACGGCGACGAGACAGGAGTTGGAACGACTTGACATAATTAAATCAGATATTGACAAAAGAGCCGATGATTTGGTTCGACGAGAATTATGGGCCGGATTAGGCCTAATAATGGCCCAAACAGTAGGATTTTTTAGGCTGACGTTTTGGGAATTGTCGTGGGACGTGATGGAGCCCATATGCTTCTACGTAACATCTACTTATTTCATGGCTGGTTATGCTTTCTTTCTCCGAACTTCAAAGGAACCTTCCTTCGAAGGGTTTTACAAAAGCCGGTTCGAGACGAAACAGAAACAGTTGATTAAAATGCTTGATTTTGATATCGATCGGTATACCAAGCTACGGAAGATGCATCATCGTCCAGACTTTTCTAAATCCGTTCGTTGATCGTCGTACATGTATAAATTAACTTTAGCTAGGTAAAAATCATGTTATGCTGTTAACCTAGTTGTTTCTCTACTTTATGGAATTAATTTACTCTAATAACTATTTCTATAACTTTTACTAATCTAACAATTAAATTGAATTTGTTATTCCAAATTTAATTAAAATTACACGTGGTTTGCTTTGACTAGTTTGAATAGCGCGACCTTAACAGAACAGATTCTATGGGCCTCAATGGGCCCAATAAAACTAAGTGAGTGAAAAAAAAACAATAGAAGAAATGTTAACAAGACGTTTTCAAAACACAATCGTGGTAGAGATTGTAAACTCGAGCGATGTCTGTAGAACTAATAGTCCACACATGACCCTTCAACGTCAAACGCAAAATGCTTTTACTATCGTCCTGATTCTCTTCCCCGTAGCTCTCTTCAACCGCAGCCGCCTCTTTTCGTTTCTCTTCTCTCCATAAACTCCTCACAAGCAGCTCTTTTGTCTCTCTGTCAGGCATCAGGTTCGAATCCTTCAAGTCTTGGAACACTCTGTAAGCAAGCACTGATCTTTCGCATCTGCAATACGCTTGAACAAGAAGCTTTAACATGTAAGGATCTGGTTCCATACCAATCTGTCTCACCATTGAGAATAGTCTCTCAACTGTCTGTATTTCTCCCTGCAATGCAAAGTGATACATTAAACCAGAAAACGTCTGGATATCTGGAGTTACTCCAGTTAATATCATCTCCTCTAACGTTTCCAAAGCTTGTGCGTTCCTCTTGCACTTTGTTAATGTTCTCAAGAGGGATGAGTAAAGCAGCATGAGGTTGAAATTTGATATTGAACCACAGAGAGTTATGTCTTGGCGAAAAACCTTTATGGCTGCATCTGGTTTCTTTGAAATTCCGTAGAGATCAATGATTAGTCTGATGGTGCTGAATGGTAATTTGATCCCTTCAATTCTCACTTTCGAGATGAGCTTATCAACAAGTTCAACTTGGCCATTGCGTGCTAACATAGCCAACATTCTCTCAATCGTGTAGGCGTCATGGGTGAATCCGGGTTGAACTGCCACCCAGCAGAAGAAACTCCATGCTGTTTCAGGTGTTCTGAAGTTTCTTAGCATCTTACAGACCAAGATATTTGTCCAGACAAAGTTAGCTTCTTCCAAAGCAGTAACTTCGTCAGAGCTCCAGTTCTTTAACGAGCTTGCTAAAGCTTTTGGATCCAGCCATGGCTTCAACTTAACTTGACCTTCATTAACATCATTGTGTTCATCTCCTTCTTCCTCGTTATCGCTGTGATCATCCATAGAATACATTAAAATGTCCTTGACTCTCACATGTGGCAACATTTCTCTCAAAAACTCCTCTGTTTCTTGTTCAAATCCAGCCTCCCTCATGCGTTTAAGAGGCTCAAGCAGGCGTCTACTTGGGAATTTCCCATCAGATTTCATTTCAGCAAGCAGAGTCTTGACTTCACCAAACCTTTGTGCATCAACGAATGCTTCAACCAAAACCGAATAATGCTTGAGAGTCCGAGTAATCCTCATCAAAGGCAATGTCTCAAAAACCTTCATGGCTGCATCCAGATTCCCTAATTTCACAAGATTCTCAATCATAATAGTGAATGTTCTTGAATTCGGAATACCTCCTTCGTTGATCATCTGATAAAAAGTGTGAAGAGCCTCAGAGTCTTTACCTAAACTAATGTAAACTTGCATCACAATGTTATAGGACTCAGTGCAGCCTTTATTCTCTTCTCCTGAGCATCTATACTCATCCCACGTCTTTAAAACAGAGTCAGAATCACCAGAAGTTGCGTACAAGTTCATGAGATTCATAAAGCTAAAATGTACTTGGCCGAATTTGCCAGCATTGACAACTCCAATAAGAGATTTAAGCTCTGAAGATCGCTGAAACTTTGAAAGAACAGTGGCAAAGGTGTGGAGCGTCTCAGTTTGATAAGAAAAGTGGGGATTTTTCAGAAGGGTTTTGAAGATATACCAAGCAGAAGCGACGGAAGGAGAAGAGCGTAAAGCGTTCTTGACGACAAAGGAATCGAGAAGACGGTGGTTAAGAAGAGGATTAAGCTTTGTATCTGATGTTGTGGAGCGGAGGCTTAGACGGATAGAGTCGATGAGATTTGCTCGGTAAAGGTAATGCTGGATTTCGTTGGGGAATGGGCCACGGGTAAAGAATCGAATTTGCTGTATAATTACATAGTTAATTGGCTTAACAAAGTTGGAGAAGATGAGAGCATACATCTGAAATCAAAGTGACAATCAAAACGCTAAGAAGAAACTGGAGATGAATGGGACAAATGGTCGAACACCTGCTGTGCTTTAGTTAAACGACAAGAGAACTAAAATAATAAGACTGTTGAAAGTGCCAAAGACGACAGACTCTGATTGTATAAAACGATTTCCGTATGAATGAAACAGCTTAATATCAGAAATTTAAACGGAAAAGTAATAAGAAAAGAGCACACTTGCTTCCGCGAATGGATTCACCAGAAGATGAAAATATCCTTTAAATGTTCCAACTTTACCGGAAAACGAAGAAGAAACAAACAGTTTCACACACAAAAGACAGGAAAAGCCGAAAAGGGTACTTAAAGTGATGGCAACATGAAACCTTGGAAAACGCATATAATATGTCGACGTTTCCTAAATGGGTTGATTAGAAACTTTGAATCTGGGATCGTTTTCACTCTGGCGACGAATCAATTTGAGGGTTTCCTGCAGGTTGGATTCTGCCACCATTTGGTTGACTTTCCTGAACCCGTAACCATAGTCTGGTGATTCATCTGTCTCTATCTGATTCTTGCAAAAGGCCACCAGTTTTTTATCAAAATCAGACCATTCACCTTTCTTTGATGCAGGACTATGGTATGAAGAAGAAGAAGCTGATGCCACATCAGCAGTGGCATATGTCTGAGACTCTAACCACATGTGAGCTAGCACTTGGCATAATCCTTCTTCCAGAACTTTGTTAAGATTTCTATATCCTGTAAAGAAAACTAAAGCACATAAACCCTCATGTTTATTTTTTACCATTGATGATGATATATCCTTACCATTTAGTCTAAGATAAGCATGCATCATCTCGTGAGCCAAGATATATCCTGTTAGTAACCTGTGTTTGAACACATATTTAAATAACTAAAAGTTCATCAGAGTAGTTAAAAAGAGAGAGATGAGGTGAAAGAGATGTTACTGTACCTAGGAAGTCCATAAAGAATAAGAATTGCAGTGACCTCGCAGTTACGAACAACCATTTGAGATCCTCTAGTCATGCCTCTTAGCTGCTTGTCCGTCCCCATCGTTGACCGTTTTGAGACCTGTATAGTGGACCAGAGTTATATAGTATAACCTAGTTAAAGTGCCTAAAAAGGTTTATATAGTATAAGTTCTTACAGATGTGACGGTTTGGGCTTCAGACAAGCAAATACCTCTGGTTACCACATCATCCTGCTTGTTGTAAAATACTTACACAACATATGAGTGTGTGTGATAGAGAGTGATAGTTAAGAAATGAACTCACAATTTTCTCTTCCTTCTCAGCTTTGTTTAGCGCTTGTTTCTCCACCAAAAGAAAAGGAAATTGTTTCTCAATCTTCATGTTTAAGCCTTCAAAGAAATCACGCATATCAAAATGCAGAGGCTGGCATTCATCAGAATCCATAACAGCAGAGTTCATGCATTCTAGACATAGTTGTCGACCATCTTCAAGCATTACATAGTTTGTTCCCTTTGGCTGCAAACAAAATTAGCCAATATCAGATGAACTCAAAACCAGTGGTGGTTGATTCTTCATCTTATATCATTCCCCTTTCCTGTGTTCATAAACTCACCTTTAACCTTTCACAGCTAAAACACTTGGCAGTCCCATCAGTTTCATGAGATGGACAGTATTTCTCCAACCAGAAGGGATGTTTATTGCATATTATCATCTGAAAGAATACGATCACATTTGTATTCAAAGTCACCATGAAAAAGTACAGCTTCAAATCTAAAAATAAGTTGTATACCCTTTTTTCGCAAACATAGCAGTAGTGTTTATAGCAATATTTGTGAAATATGCCTCTTGAGTTTGAAACCTAAGAGAGTTATCAAGAATTTAGGTTTTGCATCAAACAACAAATGAATAATGTCAAATTAAAATACAGAGCAAGGAAATATCCGTACATGTTTTTTAACCTCGTGGATAGTTTCGTTACAGGCATAACAACGACAACATTGAAGATGCCAAAGAATACCTAAGATATTCACAGATGTACCATGTTCAACAGCAGAGTTGCAACCACCACACATGCTACAAGTGAAGCATTCTTAACCAGGTCACACTACATACTTATATATTATGAATCGAGACAAATATGTATCAAAATTAGCAATGGACGCATAAGCTTACCTACGAGGAGGATTCACCTCTATGAGCTTTCCATCTTCCACCTCATCTTCTGTTTGCTTTATTAAACTTTTCCCCTTCAAGCTCTCCCTAAGAGCCTTTGCCAGCTGCTCATCTTCATCTAACTGAGCTCTAGAGGAAATGTTTTTATTTTCTTCATGTTGAGGAAGAGACTCTGAAATGTTCAGATTCTCCTGAACAATCACAGCAAGTTCTCCATCATTCTTCACTTGTTCATCTTCAAATTGCTTTCCTTTTCCTTTCGCCTTAAAACTTTCTTCACGAGCCTTTGCAAGCTGCTCATCTTGGTTCAATGGAGCTCTACGAGAAGCACTATTATTGTCATTCCTTCGAGGAGGAGACATGTTCAGACTCTCTTGAACAATCATAGCAAGCTCTGCATCATTCTTCACGTGTTCCTCTTCAAATTGCTTTCTTTTTCCTTTCGCCTTAAAACTTTCTTCACGAGTCTTTGCAAGCTGCTTATCTGGATTTAATGGAGGTCTACGAGAAGTACTATTATTGTCATTCCTTTGAGGAGGAGACATGTTCAGACTCTCCTGAATAATCACAGCAAGCTCTCCATCATTCTTCACTTGTTCCTCTTCAAATTGCTTTCTTTTTCCTTTTGCCTTAAAACTTTCTTCAAGAGTCTTTGCAAGCTGCTCATCTAGATTTAATGGAGGTCTATGAGAAGTACTATTATTGTCATTCCTTTGAGGAGGAGACATGTTCAGACTCTCCTGAACAATCACAGCAAGCTCTCCATCATTCTTCACTTGTTCATCTTCAAGTTGCTTTCTTTTTTCCTTTAAACTCTCGGCAAGAGCTTTTGCAAGCTGCTTAGTTTCTTCGTCTTCCAACGCAGAATTATTAAGAAGCTGCCTTTCTGTTTGCTCATATTGAAAAACATGCGCTATTTGTGCATCTTTCTCTAACTCGCTTGTGCGTCGTCTTTCTTCTTCTTGTTGACGAAGACGAGAAGCTTCTTCAATGTTCGAGCTTTCTTGAATGGCCAGAGCAAGATCTTCGTCTTCTTTTAGTTTTCTCTGACGGGTGATGTAATCTTCATGCAGTGACTTAGCTATAGCGATATCAAGGTCAGTATCTAAACCATCCTGAAAAGTTTCATACGTGAAAAGGGAAGTCAAAAAAGGAAAAAAGATGATTTATATTTATGAATCGCTGAGACAACAAACATATCATATTATTACTTCAGAAGGATCATGTTTTGTAGAGGGTTTGAAGCAGGAGAGACACCACATACTTTGAGACCCAAATCTTTGCAGACTCCCTGCACAAGAATCATCCGTTTGATCATCAAAAGAGGAAATAGTAACCAAAAAGAACAAGATATTCACTTGTCAACATCTCATTTTACATCAAGCAAAGGCCTAAAAAAATAAATCAAACAAAGCAGAACTTTATCAAGAAAGTTCACAGCAAGTATTTTTGTCATCGTAGTATAATTGGAAATAATCGAATTGGTGATCAAAATTTGAAACAAAATAAAGCTACAAGAGGAAACAAGGGAAAGAAACACATCTCTAACTAGTCTCGATTGAACGGAATAACATCGAAACCAACCTGAAATTAGTTAAGAACACCGGAAGTTGAACTGAAAATAGAATGCTATTACGACAAAACTTTAGACATGTGTGTTTCTACAATTCCTAAATTTTGAGATGGTTGTCTCTGCGCTAAATGTCGTAATAAGCTTTGAAGCTTTACGACGGGAAAGTTCTATAGAACTGTGAAATCTTTATTTACGAAGGACTCGGAGAAGTTTAGATCAATTTGAAAATTTTATTAAAAAGTCAAAACTGACCGAAACCCGCCGTGAGATGATTCATATTCAGAGGCCATAGCTTTTGGGTTTTGTTTCAGCCCAAACCGGTTTATTTCCTCAAGTGAAACTTCACCAGATCTTCCACGAGAGTTTCCAGAAGTTTCCAGTAACCATGAAACCCCAGTGTTGAACTGGTCCGCATCGTGAGACTAGAAAGAAAAAAGTAAAGAAAGAGAAACAGACTTTTGTGGTCGAAACGTCCAACTGTTTTTGACACGTGTCGCATGGATATTTTTTCAATTGCATTTCCAGACGATTTATGAATTCAGTGGTTGGTTTCCAAATTAATTATTATTAAGCAAATAATTTCCGTTGTTCAACAATTCATTCAATGAAATAATAATTCATGAGAAAATCTGATCTGGCATAATTCCTATTATGATGATGAAAATATAATGTCATAATTTGGATATAGATATCTCCTTTTTATAACTATTTGGGAAAGTCAATAATCGGCTCTTCTCTAGAATATTGAGGGTAAGACCCAGAAATAAAGGCCCATTAATACAATTCGTGGGCCCTCTTTAACTTTGAAAATTTGTTGAGATCAATCCCCAAAAGTACACCCATATATTAACGTTTTAAGATAATCACATTTTTTTAATTAGTACGGAAATAAAATTAGATGACTAAGCAAAACATAAAATATCTTGTACCCATTTCTTGACTCGTACTGAAATAAAATAAAATGATTAAAGAAAAACATAACATCTTGTATTTTGTGAATTTATGTCCGACGTTATTCAAAAATCGAGGAGATTAGGGGTCCAATACTCTCCAAACTTAACCATCACAAATAAAACTAAAATCGGATCGGATACGTAACGTTGCATTTTTATTTATTGAATTATGTAACGACTAATTGAAAGTTGAAACATGACGACAAAATAGAGAAGACCTGCTTTGCCCCCACCTTTCTTTATGCATTGATCTTCGGGGAACACACTAATGATTTAATAAGTTCACATTACAATAAAATAAGCTCTATTGGAGAGAGGTATATGAGAAAACATGATAAATGCGATGTCGGGAGTATTTGTTTGTGTGTGAGAAGTGGACTTGCGTTTGTCAAAGAATCACACGAGAAAAATAAAACCACTTTTTTAAAACGGTACATAGACAAGTCACAAGAACACAAAAGCTATCACATTCTTCTGAAAATCTTTTTTACTTTCATTTCTTTTGAGGTCAGTTATGTTATTTATCTGTTGAGCTAGTTACATTTGGAATTTTATTCACTTTGCTGCCCCATTCGACCATGTCCTTGGTTTCGGGTAGAATTAATTAATGTAAAGAGGTCACTTTTGTTTTTGTTAGAAACATGGATTCACGGGTTTACTGGAGACTATAGTGTTTGTTGAAATGTATCAGTGTACCATCATCTCCTATGAAATGGCTGCTGCTTCATATCTTTACCATCTGGTAAAATTTTATGTACTCAATCATATTCAAGTTTTATAGTACAGATTATAGTACCAAAACAAATATGAATAAATTGTATAAGTTTGACAAAAGTAAGACGAATAAAAATATACTCCATTAATTATATTGGTGTGGAAGAGGTAGAGGGACGGTCAACAACTCCGACTTGCTTGCCAAAGAAATCTGTTAACCTAAACACTTTTTTTTTTTTTTTTTTTGTAAAATATTCTATTAGTTTAAGAAATCTATTAACCTAATATGCCTTTTTTATTTTTTCGTTTTTCTTTTTGTAAACATTCTATTATCTTAATTTCCTTAGTATCATCCCATCTTTAGTTGTTAAAAGTAAAACTCATGAATATTGAATAAGACAACCATCAACTCATAAAAGAATAAGGTATTATGAATAAAAATAAAAATTGGGGTTTGTGTATTATTTTAATACACATGTACTGACAGTATATATAGTTTACAAGATCAATTAATGTTAATGTATTATTAATTAGTTTGATCGCCATTACGTTAATAACCACAGTTAAAAGACACCACTATTGTCACTTCGTATAGACCATTTTGTGAAGAGATCTCTCTTTTTTGACCGATTTTGGTTGAGAATGTAACGACGACTCGTGGGGTCTCTGTACACACTGGTGACTGTTTTTTGTTTGTTTGACACGAGTCGACTATCTCCTTCTCACTACCATTTCCATGAAAACATGAACCATATCCAAACTCTTTTGTTCTCCTTCAATTGAAACAATAAAAAAATGCTTCTTTTGGTTCCTTTTAACTGTTAAAAAGCTTCCTCCTTTATTGCTAAAAGATAGAAGATTCCTCAAGTTTATAGTTTCCCAGGTGAAGAAGATATTCAATTGGCTTTGTTTTTTGTTCAAAAGTACTCAACTTTTCAGTCCATCTCCCTTTAAAGCTCTGTTTTTTTGAATGGGGTCTCTTTGACGAAGCTCTGGTTTTGGATTGGTGACACTAATTCTTGCTACGATCTATTGAAGCATTTCTTGTTGCTCTTTTGCTAAGGAGAAAAAGTCAGCTGCTCCTTTGTAGATTGATGGATTTGAGGATGGTCCTAAATCACAAGCGTTCAAAGAGGTAACTCTATTGTTAGTTATCAACTAACTAACTACTTTCTTCTCCTTTTTCTAATTTGTAGTTTTCTCTAAATGTGTCTCTCTATTTTCTCCTATGGAGTTAAGAGTTATGCTTGCAAAAATCACTCAGACCTTTCTCTTGTCCTTTCTTAAATTACAGTTTTTGTAGTTGTAGAAAGATATTTGTGTAGGGGTTGAAGAATAAACGTCTTAGTTTTGTCTAATACAAAATGGGATTATAAGTGTGATTCTTGATAAATGTTTTTTTTCCTACACAGTGCCACGAGCTTTCCAGAAAAGAAGAGAGGTGAAACCTCAAATGGTTCTCATGAAGCCTCTCAAAGAATAAAGCTGGTGAGTACTATCGTCTTTTTTTGCTTTTTTTTATAAGTTGTAAAAGTTGAGATAAAAGTGTATTGGTATTTGACTATTTGTTAAAGAACAGCCTAAGACACTGAAACATGATTCTTGCCTTGTTGGATTTATCTATTTGACTAATAAGTGTTTCTTTTTCACCTAAGCTACTTTTTCTTTTGCATCTTTTATTGTGAAAAGCCTTTCTTTACAGACTTGTTTCGCTATACTTGTTTGTATCCTTCTTATTTGTCTCACATTTTTTAAAGGAATTTGCTTTCTGTTATCATATTATGAGAAACTAATCTTTCTTATAAATGAAAGTGAGTCCAAAGCTTTTTCTATTCTCTTTTTAAAACTACTTCTGAGATATATTACAGTTTATGGAATTTGTCTAACTTGTTTTAGGACATGGTTCGTTCCAAGGAATCTAAGCATAATCAATATCATTCAAACACCGAAACTTCACTAAAGCAAGAGGTATATGTTTTGTTTTTTACTTGGTTCATGTCCTTGTTCGGTTGGTTAGTTTCGATTACATTATTCCTATGATTCCAGATTGATCAGCTAGAGAGTAGCTTGCAAGATCAGTTTAAGGTTCGTTGTGTATTAGAGAAGGCGTTAGGTTATAGAACAGCCTCTTCTTACTTATTGAGTGAAACAAACGACATTCCCATGCCTAAGGTCTGTTTACTTTTACCATTTCTCATAATTGTTAAGCTAGAAATGAGACTTGAGCAATATTAAGATACATTCTTGGTTTTTCTTATATTCAGCCAGCTATTGATTTAATCAAAGACATTGCTGTTCTTGAGATGGAAGTTATACATTTGGAACAATATCTTCTTTCACTGTATAGGAAAGCCTTTGACCAACAAATCTCTTCTACAACCCCACCAATTTCAGAGAACAAAAACCCAAAGTCTCCTCCTCTTACAACCCCTAGAAGGCGTCTTGACTTTTCTGAAGATGATCCTCCTCTTGATGATCATCAAAACAAAACCAAGATTCCTACGGGTGAGGTGGACCTCAGTTTTAAACGTAGCCATTCCCAACGTTCAGGATTCGAGAGTAGAAAGGCTTCTCCTGAAGATTCTTGGAGTAAAGCCATCCGCTCTTGTCACTCCCAACCTCTTTATATGCAGAATGGAGAAACACTAATCAGTTTAGCTGAACATCTGGGCACCCGAATCTCAGATCATGTTCCAGAAACACCTAACAAGTTATCTGAAGGAATGATCAAGTGTATGTCAGAAATATACTCCAAGCTTGCAGAACCTCCTTCTATACTACATCATGGGCTTTCATCTCCAAACTCTTCTTTATCATCAAGTGCATTTTCACCCTCTGATCCATACGATACATCGAGCCCTGGATTTGGAAACAACTCATCTTTTGATGTTAGGTTAGATAACTCTTTTCATGTAGAAGGAGAAAAAGACTTGAGTGGACCTTACAGCAGCATGGTTGAAGTGCTTTGCATTTACAGAGACGCCAAAAAGGCAAGTGAGGTTGAAGATCTTCTCCAAAACTTCAAGTGAGTTAAATAGCTTTAAGATTTTAGACAAAGGAGTTGTTGTTACACATGAGGATAGAATTTGATTGGATCTTGGAATGTTTAAAATAATGTAGGTCGCTCATCAGTAGATTGGAGGAAGTAGATCCAAGGAAATTGAAACATGAAGAAAAGCTAGCTTTCTGGACAAATGTGCACAATACACTTGTCATGCATGTAATAACAAAAAAAAATCTTTAATCCAAGAACAAGACTCCTTTTTCCAACGTTTGGATTTTAATTTTCATTCTTACTTTTTCAAAAAAATTTGTAGGCATTTTTAGCATATGGGATTCCACAGAACAATGTGAAGAGAGTTCTACTGCTACTTAAGGTAACAAACATCTCTTGCAAGGTGAATGACTACTATCATTTCTTGATTCTAATATTCACATTTGAATTTACAGGCTGCATATAACGTTGGTGGACACACAGTTAGCGCTGAAGCTATACAAAGCTCGATTCTTGGTTGCAAAATGTCTCATCCTGGACAGGTACATGACATTTTCTAAAACGTTTATCCTCTTCAAATAACAGAACCTAAAGAATACTCTTTTATTTTCTATTAGTGGCTTAGACTACTATTTGCTTCGAGGAAATTCAAAGCAGGAGATGAAAGATTAGCTTACTCAATCGATCATCCAGAGCCTCTCCTCCATTTTGCACTTAGTTCAGGCAGCCACTCCGATCCTCCGGTATTGATCTTTACCAAAATACTTAACCAAACCCTTCAGTGCCATTAAAACTTATATGTTGTTACTTTTGTTTGAAATAGGTTCGTGTATATACACCTAAAAGAATCCAACAAGAGCTTGAAACGTCTAAAGAAGTGTACATTAGAATGAACTTAAGCATGCGCAATCAGAAAATCCAATTGCCAAAGCTTGTGGATACGTTTGCAAAAGAGTCCGGTTTATGTGCGGCAGGTTTGATTGATATGATTAACCGGAGTATACCGGAATCTTCAAGAAAATGTCTTAGGAGATCTCTTCAATCTAATAACAAATCACGGAAGCCCATTGACTGGATCCCTTACACCTTTACATTTAGATATCTTATTCTTAAAGAAGCTGCTACCTACATGAACTATTTTTCCAATAAATAATATATGTGTATGAGTGTATATATCTATATGTCCTCACTGATAGGAAGAGTGATGATTGGATCTTGTCTGCTCCCTGTTTAATAATTAATATTATTATGTAATTCACAACTTAACTACCATCAAGACCGTAGCATAATTAATTAATATTCGTTTTATAATTCCAAAACTGAATCTCGAACCAAACGGTTTGATTATTCCGTACACGTGGCTTGAGCACAGCCGAGCTCCTTCGAGTTTCTCAATATTATTTGTTTATACAATCCCCACGTTTGGTTCGCGCCTTATTTCCTGGGTTGACTTTCGAACTCACAATTCTTCTGGTTCCTCTGGTAACGAACCAGCCGACTTACAGCGTCTGGCTCCACACTAATATAGCTACCATAGCTCTGGCCTTGTCGTGTGCGTCCGTGAAAATCTTTAGCGGCTGCAGAGATTGTTTACTTTCTATTTCGCAGAGGATATACGACGGTGGAGGCGAATATAGCAAGAACCAAGAAGTGTCGCGAGGATAATGTGGTAAAGTATATCCATTTATTTGGTTGGTTCGCAAACTGAAAATATCAATATTTGTTAATAAAAACGTGAGATTAGAAAAACTAATTAAGGATGTGTATAGTGGAGAAAAGAAGATGTGGATTGGTGGAAGGAGCCCAAATAAGAGCAAGAGAGGATCATTGCATGTGAAATAATTGTGATTGATCGATCCCCTGAAGCTGTTTCTGTTGCATGTGGCAGACAGATACCCAACTCTATTTTATTTATTTTGTTGCTTTCAAGGCCCATTAATGCTATATGGCCATTGGGTCCGGCCCTACTTGCCTCACAAATTTCAGTTTTGCTTAACTAATTTATATAACCTTTAATTATTGTTATTTGTTCGACATCTAACCGAATAAAAATCCAATCATGTCTGTGCTTTCTCCATGATTGTAACCCTTATTTTTATTGGATTCTTATGCGATGCAAATGCAATCCCAACTACACATAAACAAAGAAAAAAGATGGATCTAAATTTTATTCTAATGGCAACAAATAATTTGAAATGTTGTTGTCTTTAGTTTTTAGTCGGTTGTTTTTATTGTCACGTTGTATTTGTGCTATGATTATCATGAATACACATAAGTAATGAGTATCGTTCAAAGGTGATCAATATTCAGAATACAAGTATAAATGGACCACAATTTTATCATAACATATATTTTTTGTTGTTTTATTAAAATCCTTATCTTCATTTTTTCCCTTTAAACTTCTTGTTTTATTTATTTATTTGATCTTACGTAAATGGAATCTCATCATCTTCGTGTCAATTTCTCAAATTTTAAAGCAAACAAAAAGCTAGTTGATTATTTTTTCTCCTTAAAAAAATAGAGTAAAGCCCCTCTAATTACAATTTATACGTTGATCCAATTTTCTCAAAATAACTAAATTGACCCTACTCGACTATCGTGCTCAAGTTCGCCGTATATATCCGCTTCCCTTTACCACAACCTCTCCCGCCACCTCCATTTCTCTTCATTCCGTCAACGTTCTTCGATTTGTAAGTTTGCTCAGAAACCGATACATCGACATTGCTGGAAATCCAACTGACGCCACCGCTTTTGGTCAACGCCGAACTTGCTTTAACAGCCAACGCCGCCATTTCCTCTGCCCGTAGAGGATGGTTGAGCCATGTCAGAGGTAAAACGAAGTAAAGTTGCCCTGATTTGAGTTCCTCGTTGCCAGCAATAGCTGAAACGACGTCATCGAAGTCCATATCGTCCGAGTTACAAACAAAACTCGTCGGGTTCTTCTGTAAGATTTGCCAAACTTTGACCGGAGATGAAAACTCTTGTAAAGTTCCATCGAACATTATAAGCTTAGCAGAATCGCTCCTTAAAGATTCACGTGAAACGCACGCTCCCATTTTTATTTTTGTCGTTGAAGTAAAAAAACGTGAGTTTAAGTTTTGTATAGAGTAAGAAGAGATCTTGATGTGTTGTTAGAGTTGTGATTGTGAAATGAAAGAGACGACCTTGCAACGAGTTTATATATAGGAAAGAAGAAGACAAACCCGAAAATATATGTCCATGTCGGATTTGTCGTGTAGTGATTAAAACATAACATGACAGCTCATGGTAGGTTAGTGTTCACCGACGGAGTTTACCAGATGAACCCTTGAGCCAAGGGTATTTCTGTAAAAGAAGGAGAAAGAACGTGACGAAAATGAGAGATGAAGAGCCCACGTGGCAGACAGTCAAGACAGGCAAGCAGACCAGTGGGACCCATAAGTTCTTTTAAATTCTTTTGGACCTTTTTGGTAGATACAAGAATATTTTTATTATTACATTAAATTTTGCATGAATGTGGCATTAATTACCAATTTATATTTTATGTGGTATGGTAGGCAAAAGCTGTATAGAGTATTATTTTGTAATGTGTTTAAGATATTATTTTCCAGATCGAGTGGTTGAAGCGTAATCGTCTTTCTTTCTATGTTTAAGTGGAAAATTTGATTTTTATTTAGATATTAATGTGAGATGGATCTGTTATCAAAAAGTAATCAAGTAATATCTAAGTGCCCTACCACGTTATACTTTCTGAATATGAAATAGCTTAAACCTATTATTTAAACACAGACAAATAAATATCTTTGCTTTAAGCCTATACCTTATGTTTTAATGTGGAAATGAAAACACCCACGTCTCCACCTATAATTTGATTTTTGTCTGATACAGTGTATATCTATCTACATACGTAGGACTTGTCCCAAGCTCCGGTAAGTATTCTCGTCGCTATTTGAATCTTTTATTTTTTTGTAATTTATTTGAAACTCGTCTATTATCCGTAAAATGGAATTTAATTTGCTTAAAAATATTTTATGACAACTTGAAGGTTCTAGACATTTTACAATCTAGTGTTCATATATTCAAAATTTTTGTGCGAATGAATGTAAGATTATAATACTAAGCTATGTATGAGATCTCAATAAATCTATGAAATATAAAACAAAATGTTGTCCCCAAGAAAATTAAATAAATCTGATAAACTATCATAATGGCAGTGGTTTAAAATTGAAGAGATAATATGTCTGTGGTATGCAATGTTATGTGCTGTCCGACGCCAATGCAATTGGGTTGTGTTCTTTTCGTGTCACGAGATTGAGGACAAAACACAGACCACTGTATTTAATTTATTCGCAGTATACCGTCTTGTTTAATATACACATCCATGCACATTAAATACATGGCAAGGAGCTAGATGATTTGATAGAATTATTTACAGGAAATGTAATTATTTTCACAGTTGACCAAAAACGATAAAGCTATAGACGATTTTAAATTAATTGGTCTGTTTCGTGGGAATAACGAATATCATAGTGACCAATTGGGGTCGGGATCCTTATCTTTTTCTTTTGGTTAAATCACTAAGCCCATCAAGGGTTATCGTTTCCATATAGTATATATTTTTGTCAATGAGAGTTAAGCCAACCAATTTAACCGTCCTTGTGTTCATACTTGATAGTTTGATCAGAATTGCCGAGCTACGTGAGTCGATTAAGAGTGGAAACTATCTATAGAAAGGCAGAAACAAAAAGGCACTGAGAATGAGTAGGAGGTTTTGATTCATCACCTTGATTTTTATCAGATGACAATAAACAATCCTCATCATGCGTTTTAACAACATAAAAGGATTCCTCTCAGACAAATGCCTCGATTGTCCCCACGATTTAATGAATGGATTAATCGGACTCGTCATCTATTGGTTGTTCATCACTGAGAAATCATTTTACCTACCCTTGATAAAACTCAAATCAATTATACAAAAACAAAAATCATCTAAGTAAAACGCATCAATTCTCCTCAGATTTTTATGAATGGATTAATCGGACTTGTCATCTATTGATTGTTCATCACATACAACTTTTTCCTTAAAAAAACAACTAGAAGAATCAACAATTCCTTTCACAGATTAGAAACCTATGAAGATTAATTAACACGAGGAAAATGGGATGACGAAGAACTGAATCTACCAAAAAGTAGGAAATTTGCTGAAAATTAAGGTTTGATTCGGAACTTTCAGATTATACTAACTATTACTTGAGGAGTTTATGCGAAAATCGGTTTATTTATAGCAGAACAAACAAATAAGGTTAGGTTTTTAGGAAGTCTCCTACAATAACCGACATGAAGTCCTAATTTCAATTCTAAACACCCAGTAGTTCGTCTCTTTTTTCTACATTAAACGGCGCACATTCGACATGTATATACGTGAAACAGCAGCCATATATTCTCTCTCAACGCAACTTAAAACCCATAGTCACAGCCCAATTTGAGATAGTTCGGAAGTGGGCCTTATATCACATTAATGAGGGATTGTTATCATCTCTTTTAACGTTTGCAAGGGGCCTTCTAGTCTTGCCAATTATGGATTTAACCCGAAACCGTTTTTCCGGTACAATAACAATAACTGAAAGATTCAAATAGGGTTCACATTTGTGTAGAGACTAGAGAGCATAAAAACAAGAGATCTCGGAGGAAGGATACATAAATATGAAAATTTCAACAATCTAACACCAATACGCTTTCTGATTATGTACTAAAAGTAAGACTAACCAAAAAAAAAAACATTTCAAGCACGACGCGATCTATGATCAACCATCGTCGCCTCGTGGGAATCGCAAACCTGTGTCTTGAATTTACATCCGAATTTTTTCGTAATCGACCAACTTCTCCTCGGTTGATTGCTCGTCGTTGCCGGTGAACCTTCTTTATCAATCTTCGCGATCACTTTCTTCATGTTCGAGCACTCTTTCTCTAATTTCTGAACACGCGTCCTCATCGTATCCATATCCAAGCGTAGCACCTGATTCTCTCTAACCGTTTTCTTCCATTTTCCACCAGCGTCCTCCTCTCCTTCTCCCCTCGTTTCCGTTATCGTTAGATTCCTTGTCTCTGATTGTCTCGGTTCCGTTGACGGCGATTGAGCTGCTGCTAATAGCGTCCCGGAGATCGCATGCCGGAGCTGTAACTGCTCGAAGAAAAGGACTTGTACGACGGCTCGCAGTGGAAGTCGCTCGTTTTGCGCGGCGTGTGTGCACGCTTCGAGTGTTAGTTTTTGACAATCCATGACGCCGCATATCTTCTCCTTATCGGCTTCCGATACCCATGGATGCGCCTATTGGAAATGGAAGAAATATAAATTTTATAAAACAAATCCAAATTCTCGGATCTCCGAGATAGGTAAGTTAATTGGAGGAAATCTAAATCACCTTGAGGTATACGTCTACAGCTCTGTAAAGTCCGTCATCGTAAAGTCGAGCTTGATCTGGGAGTGAAATCGCTAGATTGTAGAATTTTTCCGAATTGAGATTAGCGTCCGATGCAATCTCCGCGAGGAATCCGTCGATTAGTTTCCCGACGAGCATCAACGACGGAGATTGACCGTCAGCTTCGACTATGGCTGTGTCGAGAAAGTGGCCTAAGATTCTCTCTACCAAATCCACATCGTATAATGTTTCATTGAGGTATGAGTAACTAGGGACGAGTAAATCGTCGAGCGTGACTCTTTCTAGCTGCGATGCAATCTTTCTCTCCAGAAAATCGCGGCAAGTTTCGGACGCGTTGAGGATGATGGCGGTTCGTAATAAGCCGAAAAAGAATCTTGCGGTTACGGAGATGGAGGAGCTTTTATCTAACGGAAGATTAGAGGTTATCATCTCCACTAATTCTCTCTGTTCGTTCTCTGATGATGATGATGGCGGCTTTCGGTTAGAACGCAAAATCCCCGGAATGTGCTTCTTAGCGTAACAAATTAAACAGCTCTCAATGATCTCAGGACTCAGATCTCCCGATTTCATTGATAGGATCACAGTTGTGAAGATGGGAAGGCTTAGTTGCGCCAGATCTTCAAACCATAATATCTCCACCATATTCGAATCCCTACTCGGTTTCTTTCGAATCAGATCTGTAGCGGAGATGCATCCACCACCGCCGTCGTTTACCGGCCACCCAAACAGTGAGGGATCAGTTGATGAAGCTCTGGAAACGATAGACTCTATGCACCGTTCCGTTATACCCAGCGATCCAGCTAAAGGCGAGACTGACTCACAAGCTTTCAAAGCCTTAATAGATTCTCCAAGGCTCTTCTTGTATACGGAATGCGATAGAAACCTCTCGGTCTTTGAAATTAGATTATCCGGTGAATACTCTTCTGTCATTTCGAGATGCTCGGCGGCACAACGAAGTGGAACAACACTGGAAGCAGAGAGGTCCATCTTGACGCCATAGCAGAACTTCGCCACCATCTCAAAGCTCTCTGAACTCCCCGGAAAATCCTCGAGTTTTATGTGAGGATAACCATTTTCTTCCATCTCCACTTGTTCATGTCTTTTTCCTTTCATGTCACTCTCTTCTTCTACTCTTTGTTCACTTACAGTTAACGCCATGGAACATGATCTTGTCTCCTTCTCTCTAATCAACCTGTCAAGTTTCCTGCTCTTTGACATAAGTGGAAACTGGAAAAAGCCACACACAACACAAATAACAAATATTAGTGAAAGAACCCCCCAAAAAAATCTCAGGAGTCTGTAAACACCTTATGGAGATGAAATGTCATGTCATCAACTTCTATTTCAATGTCGCTTGGTAATCCAGTCGTACAAAACCTTTGTCAAATGAAAACAAAAAAATACATGGAAACGATAAATTTCTTCAGTCATATTAACACCAATATTTTTTAAAAAAAGTGTTAATGTTCTTCACCATGCTTGACCCTTAGAGCTAGTCTTCTCTGACGCCATTGTAGACAGCTCTGCTAGAGTATCTATCACTCACAGAATTAAGCAAAATATATCTCTTTCTAAAGAGAATATGGAGAGAACAAGAATGGGAGAAGGAAAGTGACTGAATTGGAATCCTAAATCATTATATTATAAAATTACAAAATACTATTCGTATTTCGAAAAAGGTATCTCTTTTTTTATTTATTTTGTTTCTCTAATTTTAATAAAATAATCTTTGGATGGAGAACAGCAAGAATCTCAACACGACACATTTTTAGAGAAATTGTGTTTTGGGAGAAGCAAAACCCCACTCATTTGTTAATCATTTAAAATTAATTAAATATAAACCCTCTCGTTTTTTGCTTTAATACCTGCACTAGTAGTATGTGTAGTGCGTTATTCAACTAATATTATTATATGCATCAATGAAAAAAAACAGAATGATAAATCATCAAAACCAGGCATTGAAATGAGTTTAAACTTTATAGAAATGAAGTAGCAGACGCATATTTACACTGTTTCCAGATTATTAATTTATAATAGTGTCTCACATAATTCTGAAAATTGGGAAATTTGACGTTTAGGAAGCCCCCATGGGCCATGTGGAATGCAATGGGACAATAATTGTTTTTTTCTTATAATTGAAAATATATGTATATAGAATTTAATGTCCAATATTTTATTTATAGATATAAAGGCAGAAACAAGAGAAAAAGAAAAAGTAAGTGCAGCTTTCAATGCATTGTTCATCCAAACCAAAAATAATAGATGGGCCTTTTGAAAATTTGAATGTGGAAGCAAACATTACGGTTGCTCTCGTGTTTATTTCTTTTGAATTTATTGATACAAACATATCTTTTCATGTGTTTTAATGCTGTCTGTCTAAATAACTTGAGTTTTGGGGTTTTTGGTTGTATTTTGAAGATGTAAGATATGTATATTTATTCCGTCTTTTGCATTTTATTTTATATCCTAAAAATAATCGAATCAAAATCCCTAATACTAAGTTCCAAAACATGGTGCTGTATTCTTAGTCCTTTTTTAGCATGGATGCAATATCTAGTAATAGCACACGACAAGAAACACAAGATCTAAGTAAGAGGAGACTTTGCCATACAAATAACAAAAAAAGTCATTTGTTTTACTTTATTCTTTGTTACTTTATCTTCCTTCCTTATCAATTTAATCATCCACGTGCTGGGAATAAAATCATGGCGTCTAAATTTACAAAGACGAAACAATGGTTTCATGTTCACCTTACATCGTCTCGTCCAACTTTTACACCATTAAAATTTAAACATATACGTGTTTATTTATATCTTTGATTATGTCATGTTTAGAAAAACAGAATATCAATGGTACAAATGATCTGTATTTTTCTTTTTTTGATGAGAAACTAGTCCATAGCTCATTTGTTAGTTTAATCAAACGGTCACCACAAACTCGAAAATAAGTAAACATTTCTTAAAATCAATGGGTACGAAAGTTCCCTTCTTTAGAGGCTACTTAGTTGAATTTTGTTTTGTATTTTCATGTATAACCTGAATAGCATTAAATGCTTTAAAATATACATGAAATAGATTGACACCTAATTTTTGGGAAATTTCATTAAGGATATTTAATTCTGAAAATGCAAAATTGATAACACGAAACAATCCGATGATTTTAATTTGGCTGTTTCGAGACAAAACGGTAAACCACAACGCCGATTCTAGAACCTTGTTGAGGAAGATCAGAGTGTATAATGTCAACATCAAAGTGCTTTCGAGCTTTCTTGAAGAAGACAGATTCTTTCTTCCATCTCCTTAGATGAGCCATTACCAATATTAACCTCTTTCCCTTCAACTGCAACTTTGTCATCATCAAACGCA